>VXAB01002745.1:207562-230192 GCA_013399175.1 Odontophorus gujanensis | reverse complement strand
CCACCTCTGCTCTGTGCTGAGTTCTAACTGCTCTGATATTTCCAGAGTTGCCGCGTGGAGCTCCCAGCCGAAAAGCTGCCTTTGTCACTCCACAGCCTCTCAGAAAGAGTTAAGAGGGCACTGAATTAAGAAAGCTCAGCTGCTTGTATACAAATATACAGCAATTACAAAGCACCAAAGTTATTGCAGAATCCTACCGTCACCATGGCGACGTGCTCACTCAATTACATTTGGAAATGTAAAATGCCACCCAGTTAGAAAGAGTAAGTTTTTTAGCACTGCAGATTTTCTGCACAGGGAGAAACGTACGTGGCACGGCTTTCCAGGATTGTCTGCTTCTCTCTGTGCATGAGTGGCGTGCTTCTGCACGTGCACCTGACAGGTGTCATTGCTGACGTTGTGATCTCAGTTGGCTGAATGTAGGGGGGGGGGAAAAATGGTTGCTAAAAATCTTAAAAGTCTTTAAAATTTTAATCTTCCTGTTCTTGAATTTCTTCGGGGTTTTGCTTTGGGATCTGGCTTTGGAGAGAGGATGTGTTGGAACGGGTGGAAATGGCGTTTTGAAAATGACCCGAGGATGGGATGGAAGCACGGGATGGCAGCTTCCATCCTTTGCACGGGAGCTGCCCGTTCAGAGATGTGTGTCCGTGCAGAAGGATGACCAGCAAAAGCGTTCAGCTCTGTGGCTTTCTTTCCAATGTCTGCTTACGTAACAGCTGTGGAGCATCGTGGTTTAGAGGGCAGCATTGGTGGGCAGTTGGACTGGATGGTCTTAGAGGTCTTTCCCAACCGTAACGGTTCTGCAGTGTGTAGGTAGATCTGGGCTGTACAGTTATTCAGGGGCATCCATGCCCCAAGTGTGTGATGTGGTCTCATTTATCACTTAATGTTGGCTTATGAGCAAAAAGAATGAAACTGGAGAAAGCATTGAGCAAAAAGAGATGGAAGCACGGGAGCTGCCTGGTTATGGGCTGCTGGAGGTGGAGCTGGTTCCAGCCTGCAGCATTAAACCACGTGGTGACCTGCAAAGACAGAGAGTAGGGTTTTGTGAAAATAAAAGGTGAAGTTGAGCAGGAGCCCGTGGGTTTAGATTACATTGCTCTCCTAATCTCTTTGAAGTGGCTTGGTGCTCCCTGGAGCAGACTTCTTTAAAGCCATCTGAAGATGCCTCTGGGGTTCAGAAGCTTGGTGCAATGGCTGAAGCGTGAAGGGAAACTCTGTGATCATTTGTGGGTTTCCTGTTCTGAGGCAGCTACAGCCTTTCTATTGCAGGAATGTACCCCAAACCAGATAAAACAAAGCACTGAGGTAGAACATTCCCACCGCATACGTAGTATATGACAGGGTCAGATACTGCAGGTCATCTTTCTGTTCCCAGAGCTGAGAATGCCTCACCGTATGCTAGGAGGAATTTGCATACTGGATGTCCTTTAGAACCTGTTGCACAGCCTAACCTCATGGACCCAGCTTGTCCAACTTAATCATGGGGTGAAAGCACTCTTCTGGACTCCTGTCCTTTTCTGGCTAATGAAATGTCAGTGTTGTGCTCCTTGGCAGTACGTGTATTTGTATACTGGAAATTGTTATACTGGAAATACTGGTGTGTGTAATAATGTGAGTGTAATGTAAGTCTTCAAACCCTTGGGACTGTCTTTTCACTTGCCTTGCATTTATGGTTGCTGCTCATTGTCACGTTACCAGAACGTTTTATTTGCTGGATGGTATTTGCTGCTGACCCATTCACAACTACCGAGCTAGTCACTGACCATAAAGGAATATTAACTGAAAGTATTATTTGGATGGTGATAATGATCTTCGTTACATATTTGCCAAGTGTTCTTGACTCTTCCCGCTGGCCTCCTTGGTGGTGTCTCCTGCTTTGTTGCTCTTCCAGCTTATCTGTAGCTTGTTTTAGATGTCCTATCACTTTTCTGCAATCTTTTTCAGTCTTGCTACCCAGTCTGCAAAGCCAGCCATTGGATTTTATATTTTATCAGATTCCTACTGGAATACCTGGAGCTTATTTTGTTAAGTGTGTGTCATTGAACAGAGGAGCTGTCAGGATGCATCTTGTCACTTAATTCAGAATTGCTCTTCAGTTTTGCTTCAGTGTGCTTCCCTTATAGGCAGCCTGTTTTCCATTTACAGGTTCTCAAGGTCTGAGCACACAGTGATGGAAGGAACCTGGCTCTCCTCAGCATGCTGATTTCAGACTTACAAACAACAACAACAACAAAAAGCAAAACTGAAAATATGATTTTTGCCTCAGATTGTGTAAGTTGAGAAACAGCAGTCTCTTATCTGCTGCATTTGAGACCTTGGATGAGGGACCTTAAAGCTGCTGTAGTAACTAATGCCACTCACATTTTGATTCAGTTATGCAGAAAACTGAAGCGGGCCAGGTTTCCTTTCTCGTGCAGCAGACCATGTTGATAAGGCAGTATATAACAGATGATTCACGAAGTGCTGCTTGTCATTGCCAGGACTGCCTGAATAGCAAGCAGATTTTAGGCAGTGCTCCTTCACTGGGAAGACTTTGGGCAGATTAAGGTAGGAGAAGGGGAGGGGACAAGTAGATGTGCTTTTCTGGCTTAGAGCATTTCAGAGAATTCAGAGGGGCAATGGGCACTCAAAACCATCTTCCCTTGTGAAATGATTGAATGTTTGTTTTAGACATAAGAAGTATTTAAAAACCTTAGGCTAATGAGAAACCTCTTTTTAGTCTGGGTAAGATTTTGTTTGTGGTTTTTAACCCTAGGAGTGCTCCAAGACAGGCATTTAAAGGATGGAAATGGCCTCCATGATCATCCTGTAAAACCTTCCACCTCCCACCAGTGTTTCCACTAAACCACGTCCCTCGGTACAACATCTGAACGTTTCTTGACACCCCTGGAGACGGTGACTGAGCTGCCTCCTTGGGCAGCCTCTTCCAACACCTCACTGCTCTTGGGGAAGAATTGTCTCCAGACATCCAACCAGAATCTCCTCTGGCACAATGTGAAACCATTTGTTTAGCTTAGTAGGACCAGCAGGAAGCCAGAAGCTTGCTGGGAGGAGCTGGAGACTGAAGGTGGAGGTGGCGTGTCAGCTCCTGGGGCTTGTCAGGGGGCAGAGGAAGGGATGGTGCCTTGCCTTGTGGCGTCAGTGGCTCAAGCAGGCCCGTAGGGTTTGACCAAGCGTTTCAGTGCTGGTGTCCAGGAAGTGATGTGGCACACTGGAGGACACTGCAGGTACAGCCTGGCAGTCACACTGAGGTTTGGTGACTCTTGTTTGCTGTCCTCGACCTCTCCTGGACGTGTGTATCAGTCCATATTATAATGAGCTGCTGAATCATAAAACGGCTTAGGTTGGAAGGGACCTTAAAGATCATACGGTTCCAACCTTCTGCCATAGGCAGGGTTGCCAAAATGAATCAAATACTGAGTTGTAAGCGTTTGCTTTACGTGGTTGTATAGGATAAGTTAATGTATAGGAGATTAAAATCTGGGCACTAATGATATAGCTGTGCTTTGTGTTAATTGGCCTTTTAAAGCATCTCGTTCTTTCATCCTGGTAAACACTGACATATGATTAATCTTAATTCCATTTATCTATTATGAGTAGTGAAGGATCTTGATGTTTCACGTGTAGGAAATAATTTAGTTTATTGATTTATTTTCCAAAGAAACGGTGCTTTAATGATGTGCCTGTCACCAAGACTTAATTACTGTTAAATTCTGTGAACGTTAGCATACTATGACTCGCTTTATGTAAAATCAAATTGCATTTGTCAAACGCACGAGATAGCATTAGTTGGCAGATATAATTTGCATTAACTTAAATTTGAGAGCTGGCTGTGGCTGGGCCTGTCCCCAGTGGGTGAGCAGGGCTGCAGGGTGCCTTGGGCTGTGCCTTCATCCACCAAAGGGAAGGTGCAGCATCACGGCTGCATCCGCGCCGCTATCCTCGAGTTTCACGCTGAGTAAGCAGTTCTTCCAGTTTGCTGCTCAAGATTAAAGATAAATGAGCTCGTTGCTCTGTTCTCCTTTCTTCCAGTTTTGCTCCCAATTCTTCTTTGTCTTCTGTATCACCTCAACCAAAGCCTGTGGCTTTTGATGAGTTGTTTGTGGTAGGTTACTTTTTGTTGCATTAAATTATACTAAAATAGCTTGCCCAGTTGCATTACGTGTGCTCTGTAGAAAAATGCTCCAGTTAGTTTTGGTGCGTGCTGATAAAACCTGCCAGTTGTATGGGTTGCTCCTAGAAAAGATCCCAGAACATAAGCCTGAAGCAGTGAGTGGATTCTGTTGTGTGCTCTTCCCAGCAAGAGTTTGGAGAGGGACTGTTGTTCAGAGTTACATTTTTCCCTTGTATGCAGTCTGGATTCTGGCCGGTCTGGGAGGAGGTGGGCTGAGGAGAATGGGAACATCAGCCATTCTGTGTGGTGGGATAGCTCAGCCTGGAGGCAAGTCAGGACTTAAAGGATTTCATTTCCCAAGGACTAGTGGGAAGACCTCCCTGCTGAACAAGGGAAGCCCTAGAGGGAGAATTTGTAGGTAAAGTTGAAACTCCTAGCAGGCTGGATTATATTTTAGAGCACTGGACGTGTGGAACTCATTCCTCCAAAATGAAGCAACCAAGAAGTTGCTTGTCCAACCGGCGTAGGTGTTGAACAAGTTGCTGTGCCTAGAGCTTTGGTTGAGTCTGCAGGGGGCTTCTTCGAGTCCTGGAAAGAACAAGGTGGCAGAGCTCTGAAACAGGGGTTGGATTCCTGTGGAAGAGCAGAGTGGACACCCTGCTGAGCAGATTGGCTTGTTCCTTTAGGCTGTTCAGAGAAAAGACACAGGCATTTCTATGGGGCATCTCAGGAGATACTGGAGCATATCTCTTGTAGTGGTCTCGTTGGAGGGAATGAATTATAGCACCTTTTATAGAACTAGAGAGGGCAAGAAAGTCGTAAGATAGAATTTTCTGCTCCCTTGTTGCATTCCTGAGGAGATGATGCAGTTTCCTACAGTGCGGTTTGTGCCACTGCAGTGGAAGAAATGGGTGCCTGTGATGCCAGCAAGGTCTTTGCTGGCCTGTAAGCACAGCCCTTTCTTTCCCTGTGTGCAAAGCCTGCTCTGCTGCTGCTGTTTTCTGCTGCTAGTCAACAAACCCTTAGATTGCTGTAACCTTCACCCTGCTGAAGGCAGTGATTGGTGCCACAGACTAACCAAAGCTTTGCAAATTTAATGCTGCTGCTGCTCACAGGTACCGTGACGTAGGAAGAACCAGATGTGATTAGTAGTGAATCTGCTCAAAAAGGTGTCTTGTCTTCAGTCTGTGATGAAGAGAAAGGGAAGGTGGAATGAAAGGCCTCATGCAGTCAGGTTTATTTGAGCCTGGTGTGAAATTTCCTGCTGGTAATTGATTCTTCCAATGGATGGGAGCAGACGTTGGCTCTGCATTTGCATTTCAGTTTTTCCTCATCCATTTGATATAAATGGATCTCCTAAAATAACAGAATCCATACAGTAAATTAATTTATGCACTTCATCCCTTCTCCTGGGCTGATTTTGTTCAATCCAACGGTCATACTTTGGTTGGGAGAAAATTTATTTTATTGTATTTATTTTTTCCTTCTTCAGTCTCCACCAGCAGATGTGTTTGAATGAACACTGCCATTCACAAAATGCTTAGCCTGGAAGGGAGGTCGTTTCTCTCCCTAATCCTTCAAAAGTGAACAGCGGGGAGTTTATTCTGCTGCACCTGGTAGGTGGCGAATGCTTCGTCAAGGGTTGTGCTCATCCATCTTCCATTGCTCTCTTCTTCCTCATCCTTGGAGAGAAGGAAGGCTGCTGCCTCATCTGCTCCCGGTGCCTTAAGCATGAAGCATTTGATGGGCTTAATTGTAATTATGAACAAAGTGACAGCATTAGAAAAAAATACTTTAAGCTTTGCTAAACCTGTGAAGTGGTGCATGGGAACGTGTAACAGCGGAAGGCAATCTTGAGTTTTTCATGCTCTAAATTATCAACCCTGCTGTAATGAGAGGAGCCGGGTGCTTCTGGATCCGTACAGAAAAGGCTGACGTATGTTTCAGTGCAGTACAGGGCAAAGTGTAGCACTTCAAGTATACCTTCAGAAAGATTGCCTTGTGTGTTGAAGTGTTGTTCACGGACTGTGAACCATTGCATATAGGAGGGACTTGTACTACATAATTTTATGAGTGCTCTGCGGTGTTTTCAGGTGGATTTACACAGGTTGTGGTCTTGTTCACCTCCACGACTGTGTGTGGTTGTTTTTTTTTCATGCTGTCGGCATTAGTTTATGCCTTATAGACAAAGATGGGTGGTGGTGGTACCTGGTGCTTGTGTGTGGCCCACGGCATGGCATGTGTTCAGGTAACTGGTGTTCCCTGGGGGGAATCCCATCCTCCTCAGTGCCCTGAGGTTAGACAGTGCTCGTGGATGGCAAACCTTCAGCTAGTACCAGTTTTCAGAGGCCATCAGACTAAAGCACCCTTCTGCCGGTTAGTGACAGCATGAGAAATTTCAGCTGAATTCTGTTTGGCAGTGAAAGTGTGCTGCTTCTGGTCTTTGCTGTGAAAATGCTGTTCTAAAAATAAACTCAAGTACGGGGATGCTGAAAGCAGGGGAACAAATGAAAACTTATGCTTGACTGATTGAGGAGATAGTTATCACAGAGTAATGCTGACTGCGGCATGAGTGAGGTCAAGGCAGAGAAGTTCTGCATGAGGCGGTAGTTGCGTTGTAAGGGGAGAAGTAAGAAAACTGAGACTCACAGATAGACATCAAACTCTTCCGTAAGCCTACCAGCAGCCAGGCTGCCTCACCACAAAGGTTGTGCCCCTGAAGCCCAAATAGCAGTTGGGTGAGAGGAGTATTAGGCTGCAGACATGAAGTCCTGTAGTATTACAGCTAAACCGGACTCTGTCTGTGTAGATCATGTTTGAAATTGGAGTTTGGACTGCATAGATAGCACGGGGGAAAGAAGCATTCATGTTTAATTAGGCGTTTACCTAATTTAAAATGACAGGAAAACCAAGCAACTCGAGACGTGTCCATGTAACATTAGAAACGAGAGCATCTTCTTTGCATGGAGTTTATCGTCCCTCCTTGTCAGCAGGATATCCATTTGTATACTTTTATAGCATCATACAGCCTTTTCAGGTGGAAGGGACCCTTAAAGGTCATCTGGTCCAACTCCCCTGCAGTGACCAGGGATGCCCTCAGCTCCATCAGGTGCTCAGAGCCCCATCCAACCTGACCTCAGAAGGTAGATGCCCTTCCAAGGACAGGGCATCTACCACCTCTTGGGATAACCTGTGCCAGTGCCTCACCACTTGCATTGTAAAAAGCTTCTTCCTTACATCCAATCTGAAACTCCTCTCTTTTAGTTTGAAACCGTTTCCCCTCTTTGTTTTAAAATAGATGCTGCTGAAGAGTCCGTCCCTATCCTTCTTAGAGCCCCCGAATGCCATTATGAGTGACATACCCCTAATTTCCTTTGCTGAAAGAAGCTGATCTTGCTGGGTTTTTGGGAAGCAAGTTGAAAAGCTGAACAAACTATTGCTGCAGCTTGCAAGTCCCTCTTTCTGAAAATGCTGCTAGTGTGGTGTATCCCAGGCTGAAGAGTTGGATGTGGACTTCCTACCCTGTCTTTTTGCCCTTCTAAGAAAAATCTCCAGCATCTGCATTCACTAGAACAACGTTTAAGAGGAGTGAGGTAGGCTGTATATTTGTAAATCGAGCTTAAAAACCGTCTTATTGACAATAATTCAAACTTCTACTGTAAATAGTCTAAATCCTCTTGGGTGACAAAGTCTCTTGTGAAAATCAGCTCCAGATTTGGTATCTTTGACAATTTCTCTGTACAACCTATCTTTGGGTTTTTGTTTTGGCAGTGTAAATGAACAGTGTGTGTACTTCCAGATACTCAGATTTAAAAAAAATAAAAATAAAAAAAAGTATACAATGTACCAGTGGGGCTTGCATTCCGAGTATTGCAACACAAGGTGTTCTCTGTTCTAGACTGTAAATATTTATCTCTTGTCAAAGCACAGCAGTTACTACTGGGAACTGATCTGGCATGCAAAAAAGTTTTCCTTAAGGAATTTGTTTCCTTTTATTTACAGTGTTATCGTATATTTAAATTCCAGGGCCTCAGTGTGTAGCTCTGAGGCTCCTTCTTAACACTGGCAATGAAAACCTAAATTATCGCATCCACTGAATGCAGATAACTGAGTTCAGAACATATGTTGTAACCAGCCAACAAGCGTGGGTGTGAAAATCAAGCAAACATAGGAAAAGGTACCATTTTCCTGCAGCTGCAGGAGGCTGACAGCCACCAGTGTCACTGAGAGCCTTCTTGGGGCAGCAGGGAATTTGCTTCCAGTGACCACTTCTGGGGTGGCTATTGATAGAGAGAGCACAGCCTGAGTGCAGGTGTAGCGGTCCTGCCCTTTGCTGTTGCTTGTCCCTTGCACTCCTCACGCTGTGGATTTTGTCTCCTGGAGCAGCTCCTCTCAAACCGTGGTGTTTCTGCTTAGCCTCGCTGACAGCACACCTGTTTTGTCCTAATCTTTCTGCTGGAGCTCCAGTGCAGCGCGTTGTGCTGAGTGCACCTGTGGTGTACTGCTGCTCTGCAGAGATTTGTAGGTGAAGATGTGAAGCCTTGCTGCTGGCTGAAGCTCCTGCTTTTGAGGAGCTGTAGGCTGCTTTCATCTCTCTGCAGAGATTTATGTTGCTGGGAAGTTGTTTCTGATCTGTTGTGTCGTATATGGGAGACTTCGCTTGGAAAGAAAGTCTGTTTTTCTTTTTTACTTGTCTGTGTGCTTCCTGCTTGATACTGACAATTGCTGAAGTTTCTGTGCTCCCTATGCTTGCCAGGTAGCCAGCATCCCCCTGCGCTTTGTCCCAGTAGAGGCCGAGGGCTGTCAAGCAGGTATCCTAGTTGGAATGTTTTTTTCCTCAACTGGGGAGCAGTCTTGTTATCAAAGCAGAGCTCAAACCCCACCACAATAGTGAAGAGCTGCATTTCCTTGCTGACACTGTCTGTCTTACAAAATTCAGGATGTGTGACTTGTGCTATACCCATACCCAGCTCCTGAGCTTGTCTCTCTGGTTCAGAGGTAGTAAGCAGATAAAAAGAAGCGCAAATGAAAACAAATGCTTTCTTTGGCTTCCGTGTCTACATATATATCATTATTATATGGATATATATATGTCTGTTGGGTGTCTCCTCCTTTTAAAACTTCAAGAACAGCAGATGGATGTCCTAGTATCACCTTTTGGAAACAGCTCTTTGCTTCTGAGGTTGTCTGCTACCAAGTCACGTAGGCTTCAGCACTAGCTCTGTAAGGTCAGTCTTCAGGGATGCACAGTCAGTGCAGCCTTTATTTTCCACTCTCTCTGAAATCTTTTGCAAAATTCACTGTTTCATCTTCTGGGCAAGAAGCTTTTTCCCGAGGCAGCTTTGTCAGGGTGTTTTACAGCTTAATGTTCAGTCCTTTGTGTACTTCCAAATGAGAGTAGTAAAAGATAAATGTGCAAAGTGGTTCAAAAGTACTGTGATATTCAGAGTTGAACCAGATTTTCTACCCCAAAAATATCTCTCCATTCCCCTGAACAAGAAGCTTGCCTTGGACAAGGTGAACTGTTCTGTACAATGTCTTGTTGGAGTTGTGCAGCTCACTTTAATGCAGTGTATTTTAGTGGACCTGAAGTAGTATTCACATGTTATTGGTTTCTTGCACTCTCTGTAGAAATGTCTATCCATTTGCATATTTACTGGCTTGTGTGCATGCAGATCTGTCAGCAGCCTCTGCTCCTTTCTGCTTGATCTTATCTCTCCATTCCATTTCAGAAATAAATTCTTGTAATCTTCTTCCCCTCGCTCCAGCCTTGGAGCGTGCTTTGCATGCAGAGTGTCTGGAGGTGACAGAGGCACGTTTACTTTGCGGTGTCTGAGATTTGCTAGAATTTAAAACTGGCACCAAAACTTACAGTTTCAGAGAATAGTAAAATCCAAAGTAGTTGTCTGTTTTCAGGAGCATACCATGACTAACTTTGCATTTTCTCGGCCTTCCTATGGGAGTGGGCTGAAGTGTTAACACTGGTTTTTCAGCTGCTTTTTCCTCTTGCATAATGTAGTTTTCTGATCATTGTGTTTGTGGGGACACCGGGTATTTCCAGGTGATCATTTAAAAACAACAAAACTGAGAATTTTGTGAACGCCTTGTGTTCCCTCGCGTCTGTATGTTTTGGGGTATTTATTGCATGTAGAAGGTGTATAGGAACTATTGAATCATGGCCTGAACCACTGATTGATCACCTGAGGTGAGCACTGAGTCAGCTGCAGGAGCACAGGTGAAGGCAATGCACCTGTGTGACCAGAAGGGGCGGAGGCTGGCTCCACCTCTCCCAGACCCCATTTAAGGGCTGACCATGACTGGGGAAGGATCTCTTTCTGGAGATTGCTCTTTTGGAGTTTTCTACCATGAGCCTAGGACATGGGTGAGCATTTTTCTTTATTTTGGTTGTCTCTTTCCGTCACGATATTCCTTCTAACTATACCATCTGTAAAATACCTTGGCTACAATGCTATTTGGCATTATTCATTCTGTTGACCGTACAGAAGGTCAGGAAGTGAAGGAAGTTGTGTTCAGCACTGCTTTGGTGGCATGTTGCTGCTCTTTGTACAAACCAAGTGATTCTTGGTGGTGTGTTTGCTGAAACTGAGTATGGTGGTGTGAGGAGGATATCTAAAAGTGCCAAAAAGGTGTGTGATGCTCTAATATCTGACCGTGAGGACTGAAGAGAGGCAAAACAGTGTTTAAATAGCTTTGCTTGATTCCTTCCCTGTCTTACATGAAAATTGTTGTTGAGTGCATACAGCCATAAAGAGTGGTATTAATTGTAACCTACAGCACCTTAGGTGAAAAATGGGGTAGATACAGAAACTCGACGAACGTGAATCCCTGCATATCTAAGCTGGGGAGATAAGCCTTCCTTGAGGGTAGAGAACTGAAGTCTTCTTAAGTGGCAGCTGACTGTGCTTTAAAAGATATGAAAAAGGAGACCTTGTGGCAGATACTGCATCAGTCCCTGAAGTATGTTCCAGTTCTTGTGCCAGTTGTTCCTCCCTTGCACATGCTATGATAGTTCTTGGTTGTCAACCGTGAGCTTGAAATTTTTGACTAAAGATTCAAGTTTTTATTAAGGAGTGTTCCCAGTTATTGTAATTTTTACCCTATTTTACTTCAACATGCAAATTAACATTTGTCTGGTAATGGTGCTGACTTTTCCTTCTGGGCATGCTTGTGGCATGAGAGAGCATGACTTGTAATTTAAAAATGGAGTGAGTGGAAAAGCATGGAGCTTCTGTGCATGGGTGGATATACTCCTGCTTTATCTTCTAGTGGTGACTGCTGCCTGCTGGGCAGCTGGCATGTGTCTGCAGTTAGATTCTTGTTGCTTCAGCAGCTTGGGTGGGTAAGTCAGAGACTGAGCAGTGTGCATAGAGCTACCTTGTGCTCCTCAGGGTGGGAGGAAGGCACTTTGAAGACGAAGCTCTAGGTTTTGATCAATGCAATATCCTATATCCTTCATATAAAATCTGGGGGTAGGTAGGACTAGAGGGCATGGCCTCAAGTTCTACCAGGGCAAATTCAGACTGGATATTAGGAAATACTGCTTTTCCAAGAGAGTGGTCAGGTGCTGGAATGGGCTGCCCAGAGAGGTGGTGGAGTCCTTGACGCTGGAGGTGTTCAAGGAACCTTTAGATGTGTTGAGGAACGTTGTTTAGTGAGAATTATTGGTCATAGGTGGATGGTTGGACTGGATGATCTTGTAGGTCTTTTCCAACCTTGGTAATACTAGGATTCTATGATACCATGTTGGAAAATCTTTAGAGAAAAGCTATGCAAGTAATGCAGTACAGTTACATGCCATACCACGTAGGAAAACTGGTATAATAAAAGAAGAATTAGCAAAGTAGCACCAGCAGTTGGATAGGGCTGAGGACAATTTGTGGAAAATGGAGGACATGAGAGACATGGTGCCTATAAGGAAGGCTTCCACCTTCTTGCTCATCTTTCTCACTACAGTTTAAAGCTATAATGAAACAAGATCTGGTGCTGGTAAGAATGGGGTAATTAGACTCAGTGGTGTGCCCAGTCCTTCAGAAGTGGAGGAGCAATTGCAGTCAGAAGTTGCATCTTTTAGCTGTGCCTCAAGTGCAGAAGGCTCCTGGGTTACTGCTTTGCAACCTGAAGTGTGTTTTGGTATTAGTATTGGCACGTAAGTAGAGATGAAATAGAAGGAACGCTTCACTGCAAGAAAGAAGCAAGGAAACACAAAGACTTCGTCAGTGCTAGCTTTTGTGGATGAGAACACGCTGCTGTTGAACGAGTTGAGCTGTGGCCAACACGCAGGGTAATTTTGCATTGAGCGTCTTGACTGATTTTAGTCTGTGCTGTCAGCATGATGACATGGATTTTCTTCCTTGCCAAATATACCTGGGTATCCACATTGTAGACCAAAATGCCCAAAGAATTGTAATGTGTTTCTTTGCATCACCATCTCCTGGTGCATAGCAGACTGCTGAATATCCTCTTGAAAGTGATGCACCCTGTTTGTGGAGGCCTTGAGGTGCTTTTCTTCCCAGGAGCACGACAAGGGGCGCAACTACAGGCATGGTGCCATTAGCTGGGCATGGACTGTGTGGTTGAGGTTGTGCAGTGTGAGCATGGGGTGCTTGAGCAGGCTGCATCAAGTTTCTGGTTGAACTTAAGGCTAGTTCAAACTGGCCTTGCAGTCACTTCTGAAGAACTCCTTGAAATGTTTCATTAGGCAAAAGATTTGCACGTTACGTGGACGGGTTTGCTTGACTGTTCAGATTGTAAATTGCTTTCTCTTAGTAACTGGATGGAATTCAATTAAAAAATAATGACAAAAAAAAAAAGCTAGACTAGCCTTAAACAATGTCTGTACTTTAAGAAAGAATATTTTTTGAAGTAATTAACAGTGATTGATGACACATGTACTTAGCTATTTTATGTCGGTAGACCAGATGGGTTAGGCACAGCTAGTGACCGGTAATTTTGATTTCTTGTCAGAAGGAACAAGAAGTTCAGATGTGGGCTGTAACAGCTGAAGTAAAGTGGTAAAGTTAGATGTTTTTCTCTCTGCTTTCCCCTGCCTATTTAAGAAAGCTTAAACTAATGCTCGTGGTGAGGTGCTTCGGTTGGAGAAATGTGATTGTTGTCTGCTGGTTGGAAAACCTGCCTGGAACAGAGGATGTTGTTTAGGAGACAAGGATTAAGACAAATACTTCTTTTTTTTTTTTAATCACTTTTCAACCAAGTATTTCCAAAGAGTTCTGGCTTCTTGTGCTTGAGTTATTGTAGCTATTGAACTGTGTGCAGGATGCTCTGCGAAGGAGTGCAGAAAGAAGACAAACGTTGTCCTTAATATGATGGTATTAATCTACCTTCTGTTCAGCACTGCGTCGAGCTGTCTGATTTGAACTCTTTCAAGTGCAGGAATGCTAGGGTGGAAGAGAAAAATGGAATGAGGGAAGAACAGGGCTTCAGAAATGGCCAAGACAGAGTAGATTTTTATAGGTAGCTGCCCAATTTGTACCAACTCCTCTGAGGCTTCAGTGGCAGCTGGAGCAGGCTCCTGAGGCAGACTTTTATCCTTTCTCCCTCCCACGCGGATCCATCTGTGAGACTGCTTGTTCTTGCTGCTCTTGCTGAGAAACTGGATCAAGCTCAGAAGCATCCTGCTCTTTCAGACCCTCTGCCAGAGTCTTGCCAGTCAGGGAGGGTTCTGTAATCCTGCAAGTTTACATATTCCCAGGTTTTACACACAGTCAGTTGTATTTCACAAACTGTTGCTCTTCTGTGACCTGTGTTGGCTAAAAAGGGAGTGGGGGAGAATCCAAGCCATTGCCCACTTTAACTTGGAGCTCCCGCAGCCTGAACATGAGGTGATATTTGCGGGTTTGCTAGAGCTCCTAAACATGATACATTCACAGACTCGGGCGAATGTCAGAGAATTTAGATGCACTTGTGATTATAGAGCATCCTGAGTTGGAAGTGACCTACAAGATCTGAGTGCAACCCCTGACTCCACCACCCAAACCACTTCCCACTTGGGCATCTTATTTGAGATACCTTATGCTATGCTGCCTCTATCACAACGCTTGTTATGGTCCAGAAATGGAGCAGATGCCATCAGATCCTCGCTTCAGCTCTCTGCTTATGTTGGTCTTGGTGTAAAGTTGTGGAGATAGGAACAATGTTTATACTCGTTTGTGCTTCTAGTACTGACAGAGCAGAGCTACAATTTCTTGTTGTGGTTTTGTGGTGTCTTATAGAAGACCTAAGGCTTTCCTTTTTAGGATCCAGGGAGGCACCTTCAGCTTTCAAAGGAAGTGTAATTTTTGATCGAAGTGGTGCTCTGCAGGTGCCTGTAGATGTTGCTATGAAGGATTTTGTGTGGAACATGCAAAAAGAATGCTCTTCTTTTAGTTAGTGAGGAAGGTGTGTTTAACTTGCAGGCTTCTGCTAGGGCCAGGCTTTAACAGTGGCAAGTACAAGCTAATTTGACTTTGAAACGGGTGAAGAGCAATATTCGTAAATACAAAGTAGGTATCAGTTACTTTTGTAGTGGTAATGTACATATACTATAATTTAACACTTAGAGCAAATACAGTTAGTTACTGAATCCCAACCTTAACGCTGCACCGTACAAAACCTGTCACCAAGTTAAAATGTGTAGTGCACGTGTGTAAGTAATAAATCCTCACAGCGTGCACTTGAATGTGGAAGTTAAGGGAGAGGCGGAAACACAATATTTGTTCTACTCTTGGCTGTCATGTGAGAATAGCTCTTGTAAGGGCTGGCATTGAATCGTCAATGCTCGCTAAACAAACGTAGTGTTTTAATTCCTTGAAGTAGTGGGTAATGCTTTGTGTTTCTCACTGGTTAGTGCATTCAAATGGTTGTGCTGGGTGTTTGATCTTAAGGGCACATCCTTCTTTGCTAGGATGGGCGCGTAGAGACAAGAAGCTGAGCAAAGATGTGATGCCCCACTATCTTAAGTATATCTATATGGTGACAGATAGGCATCTCTTATACCTTTGGTGAAAAGCTATTTATAATAGCTGAATTAGCTTGCTTTTTTTCATGCATTCATTAGCTAAATGGGTCTAACTGTAGTCTAAACCAGAGGAGGTTTACATTGGACATAAGGAAAAACTTTTTCTCCCAGCTGTGCCTATGGAAGCGTTGGATGAGGATAGTCCTCTGAAGCACACTCCTGTGAACCAGTGACTTGTCTTGTGGCCTTCTGCAAAGTACTTGCTGTTTATCTATTTGCTTTTGTGATTAATGCAAACTGAGTCAGAGTTTCTCAGTCCTCTCAGAAGGAGCATGCAGTGCTTTGCTGTGATTTGCCAATTGATGTGTACTGATTCTTTTCCTCTCTCAGGTGTCCATGTGAAGCCTCTCTTAGAAAAAGGATGGAACAACTTTTGGTTCTGAAAGAGATGGAAAGCAATGATTGGTGACTTCTATTAATTATGCTTCTGTGTATTGTCATGGTATTGCCCCTCAGTGATCTCCAGGCTGAAGACTTAAAATCTGCAAAGTGGAATTTATGCTATGCCACTTGCCCCTTTCTTGTCACACTTCTGGTTATACGGTGTACTTGGAAATGGAAAGGGGAGTTCAGTTTTTCATGAAATATTTCTTTCTTTGGAGGAACTGGGGTACTGTGGCAGCAAATTGATGCTCTATTTTTTGTTTCTGTTACAGTTATGGTATGCTGACACGTGTCAACTGAGCATTGAGCAGTTGCTGTTTTGCAGGAAAAAAAAGCCATTATTCCTGCAGGAAATGTTTAGGGACAGAAACACAGTCTGCAGAGAATTGAAACACTGAGAAGATGCCTTGTGCTGTTTGAGGCTTCCAAATATGTTTTCAGTGTTTTGAATATTGTTGAAACTGTTAGAAATGAATGCTTTTGGATCTGGATGGTGCTTCCGAGTCCTGGTCTCTTGATACAGCTTCAGTGAAGCTGTCTGCTGCTGGAGAAGAGTTGAAGTGGTGTTGTCGAATTGTTGCACAGGTCCTGAGAACTGCCACCTCTATTTTTGCCACCTTGCAAAGTGGTGGCTCTGGAGGTTTGGTCCCTAGAGAGAAGAGTGAGCCCAGGAGACTGCTTCACACTGCCTCTGCTCTGAATAGATGTAGTAAATCATTGTTATTATTGTTCCAAACCACCGTGTGCCTCCTCTCCCTTCCTTGTCCCCTCGTCCTTACATATACAGATCCTATATTTGCAGTCTTTGAAAAACAACCCCTGAGCAGTGAAAGCAGCCCTTTTTTTTCTTTAAGGGGTTGCCTCATCAAATGTGCAAGTCTGTACGAAGCACGTGTATGCTGCAGCACTAGATCGTTTGCAGGCTGTGTGTTTTGTGCAGGAATCCAAGCAAGCATCAAGCTGTGGTTGTCGTCATCTCAAGCAGAGCATGTGGGGTTCAGCTTAAAACTGTTTGCTTGTTTACAGAGCAAGAAATCTAAAACCTTGGTAGATCTTGAAAATCATATATGCAACGTGAGGCAGAAAATAATTGCAGATGAATTAATGCTTTTTGGAAGAAGGTGTTTCATGTGAGCACGTGGAAGGTGTTCTCCTTGTATTGCTTCTGGTGTTGCCTTCTCTGAGATGACTTGCTTGTCCTCTTAAAAAGGCAGTTTATTTTGCAAAGCTTTTAATGTTTAGGGGCTCTGAAAGGCAGAGCAGCGTTTGCTGGACCCAGAAATGAACTTTAAAGCAGAATGGGCTGTGTAGTATGCGTATGACTTGCACTGTGTTCTGATGCATTGAGTCAGCAGACAGATTTCATTTAACTACAATTTTCAAGTGATCTTGTCAGCTCGCTGTAGTGTTGCAGTCTGAGGTTGCTGATGGTATGCGTCTGACAGGGGCTGCAGATGAAATGAGGTCACTGAGATATGGGTATCCTGCAGCAAAAGGACTTACTTGGCTTAAAACAATCCTGGTACTTAACCCTCAGGCCAAGATTTTTATCTTGGCTGAAATACCATAGTGATTTAAACTCCGTAGAGCTGTGCATGTACAACTCCATCATAATTTTAATTGTTGGTTACTGCACATCTGCAGGCTTGACTAGCACAGGCATTTCTGAGATGGGCTGAGAAGAGGAAGGTGAATATCTATTCTGTCAAAACATTTGCGTGGCGGAGCAGCAGGAGTCTTGTTAATTATTTTTAAATAAATACAAAAATGGCTTCCAGTAGCTGAAAAATATAGGGAAATAATGGAAAACACTCAGATTATGTGGACTTTCTAGTTCATGTGCAATTCTGTATCCTAACTGTGTCCAGGTAGCCAGAGGGGGTAAAAAATGTGTTGAGACGTATATGGAAGGAGTGATGAACAGCAGAGTGCTGGAGCTGGCTGCATGGGTGTAGTTTTGGAGGTAGGGGATCCAACCTGGTAATTCAGTTAGGAGGGAAGAGGGTAAGGAACCACTGCTCAGGGTCAGAAGCACAGTTTTTACAGAGCACCATTCTCGTGTGTGTTATTCCAGTGCATAGATGGTTTGTTGGGAAGTGTGATGAATTGATGCCTGTTGTTGAATTTGCTCTTGCTTTCTTTCTAGACACTAGAAGAAGTAGCTGGATCCTGGTGAAAGTATTTTGTGCAGCTGCCTTCCTTGGCATGCATAATGGAGGGGTCTGCCCACTATACTGCTGAGCCCTAAGTGTGCTGTGCTATGCGCTTGCTGGTATGAGATGAGTAAGATAAGAAATGAAATTACCATCAGTGCCTTTCATCTAGGGAAGCTGTGTCATAATGGATGCTGGTCTGTTGAGCCACCAAAACAACTCGGAAGCGAAGGACTGGAGCAGCTGCAGCCCCCCAGTGTCTTACTGTATGGTGACTAGGGATGCAGAGTTCATTGTCAGTTGGTGACAAGCAGGTGACAGCACAGGCAGGCATCAGCAGCTACCTTCTGAAGCAGGGTGGGCTGAATCCATCCTTAGAAAATCATAGAATGGTTTGGGTTGGACGGACCTTTCAGATCATCCAGTTCCAGCCCCCTGCTGTACATGGGAACTCCGTCCACTAGACCGGGTTACTCAGAGCCCCATCCAGCCTGGTGCTGAACAACCCCAGGTGGTGGTGGCCCTTGTCTTGAAAGGCAGTGGAGTAGAAATAAAACAAGCCGTGTTTTATTTTATTTTTTATGGATCTTTTTTTCTTTCCCTCTGGGGGAGAACCTTCTTGTAAAAGCCATGAAGGCTTCAAAATATCTGATGTATAAGAGTAGACAGCATTTTGCCTTTCCTGTTTTGAGAAATGTTTTGTAAGGTGGTGGCAACGTGACAAATTTACAGAAGAAATGTCATGGGTAGAACCTTGAAAACAGCTATTGACTGCAGTAGAAATCTCTTGTTGGGCTGACCTTAATACAGTCCAACTGGTAACTGAAAACAAGAAGCTAGTGGTGAGATAAGTCATGAAATGGCTGCTCTGCCTGTCCTGGGAGGATCTGTTGTGCTTGTAATTTAGTCAATCTATAAGAGATGTGGGAATTCTTCTTTAAAGGTAGTAACAAATGTATAGGTGAACTAAATTTGAGTGTGGTTCTTCTGTTGTCTTTGCTCCGCCCTAGCACTAGTAATCCCCAAGTATAATGTTGTGGACCTCTTTCTTGCATGACTGAATTTAGATAGACCTTTGGGGGAAGAACTGGGAACTGGTAAGCCAGTGGTGCTGCTAGATGGATTTGCTGCTACTGTGTCAGTTGAGTTTCTTCAGGTGAAAGGAGAAAAATTCTAGCGCTCCCTCACTCTGACAGTGAAGCAGTTCTTTGCATTAGTAGGGAACTGGTGTGTTCCAGAATCTGTTAGCTCTGTTCTGAATTTTTATCTGCAGCTGAGATTGCTTCTGCCATAACATTACCTGCTATTTTTATAGGAAATGAATGATATTAATATTTGCTAATGTCTGGTCCAAGCTGACCCGAGTCTTCAACAGGATGTGCAAGTTAATGGATCTGGAAGATCTTGAACACTTGAGATGGCAGAGACCTGTAGGGATTAGAAATGACACTTAAGTAATTTTCTCTTAATTTAATGTGTAATGTAAGAGAGTATTCCAGGTCTCTGAAAATGCAAGATAGGCAGGGAAGCTTGGAGAGTTGTAATGCTGAAAAACTTGTTGGAGAGAGAAATGGACAGTGAAAGGTGTTTTTGGTTTTTGTTTTGTGGTGGTGTTACTAATCACACGTACCTTGTGTTGTTTTGCAAACCAAGCAAGTGCCATCATAAAAGAAAGTGTCTGCAGTGATATTTGAGTCTCAGACATGGTGTTGCTGCCCTATTGAAGAGGAACACCAATATCTAATGACAGGAGGGAGAGTAAAGCTGAGCGTGGTGAGAGCTCTTCCAAGAATAAATGGGACTGTTTGGAATGCAATGGCAAAGATAAAATGTGGGCAGATGCTCATTGTGTAAGCAGCAGTAGTAGTTAATATCACAATGGTCCTCCGCCCAGGGAATATTGCTGCCTTTGCTGAAGGCTACCACACCCTCAGATCTGCTGCTGGAGCAGCTTGGGGTGAGTGCTGTCTGCTTTGCTTTCAGCAGCATCAGCTGGATTAATGGAGATGGGCTAGCTGGTTTGTGCCAGCTGGCTGACTTGCTGTGTGAAGTGGCTTACAGAGTGCCAGGTATAAACTGTTCTTACGAGCAAAACTCTGAGGGCAGCGATGTCTGTCTCCTCTGGACAGCTGTCTTCTAGCAAGGTGTCATCAGGGTCTACAGGTTTTCTGCTGAGAGCCTGAGTGCTGATGATGCTTTCAGTGCAAAAAAACAAAAAAGGGAAATCTGTGCTTGTGTAATGCTTGGATTATTTTTGGGGTGCATGGGGTACGTGAGTTGAGCTGACCTGGTGTTTTGCTGTCTTCTTCCTCTAATTCAGCTTAAAAATAACGAAGAGCAGTGAATTTTTCCTTGGCAGTATGATGTTGTTTCTCAGTAAACTGCTGGAAGCTTGAGCAGAGTGGGTGTGAAATGGATCGTGTGGGCTTTTTTCCTTCCTGCTCCAAGACCACTTCTTGGCACCAAGAAGTTTTTCTTTAGGCTTCTTTGGGGAACAGATGCATGAAGTACAGTTACCACTCATGGCTTTTAAAATATGGAAGCTGTTGGACTGAAGTGGCTTCATATGGTATTGTTGAAGGACCAGAATGAACTTGCAAGTTTAGGTTTTTAAGACTTGAATGTGTAACTGAAAAGTTTTCTGGTTTGTTTTTTACAAGGTTAAATATTTGCGTCTTCATGGTTGTTTAAGATTACACCCGTAGCTCAAAGTTATTATTTCTGCATCTTTCAGTGCCTAAAATGCTATCCTCGTTTAATCTCCAGGGAAAAGCAGAAATATAATGCATAATTAACATAGTTGTAATTCTTAATTCTCTAATGCAGACATCTTTTTGTTACAGGTTCCCATCTTGAAAACCATTAGAAGATACTCTGCCACCGCATTGGATTACTTTGTGTGCAACTCAGCATGTCACTGTGCCCTGGATTTTATAAGGTGGCCATAGTTTAATTCCCACTTTCAGTTTCTATGTATCGGTGAAGCATTGGAGGAGCTCTTTAGAGCTACTGTTACTTGTGTGGAAACTGATCCGTCTCAAATCACTTCTCCAAAGGACTTGACGTTACCAGCAATGAGCTCCCAAAGCCATCCAGGTAAGGATGAAACCCCTTTGAATTTAGAAACAAGAACAAGATATCATTGGGCTTGGCCAAAAATCTGCTGTATTTGATCAGTGTAGTAGTTTATGTGGAATGAGAAGACGTTGTGTGGACGGGCTTTGTGCTGCTACATCAAAGTAATAATCCTCTCTCTGCTTCTTTCTTCATGAGTGAGATTGTATGAAGATGGAGTGTGGCATTGCTCTTATCAGCTGTGAGGAATTTCTGCCTGTTTTACGTTTCTGATTGTTGTGTTATACTCAACTGAAAGGTGTAGGTGTTTGCTAAGGTGTCAACCTAATGGTTAATGCTGTTAGAACTGCGCTGATAAGTCCTAATGTTACGTAGTGTTCCTATCAGGAGTGGTCACGGTTCTGCTAGTGAGTGTTTGTGGATGTTTAAGGAGAGATCTCTCTTGAATTTGAAGTACTTTTTGTAAGAAAGCAGAGTTTTGCTGGAACAGGAGTTCATTAATCCATCTCGGTGCTGGCTGTGGGATGTCAACTGTGTACTGTGTTCCAGTACATCTGCTGATGTTTCAATTCTTGGTTAGGGATGGTGACCTCAGGAAAGTTACCTAGCAGCAGTGGTTCCCATGGAATTACTTGTTTAATTATGCTTTTGACAGGTTACTTCTGTGACTTCCATTTAATCAGTTTTGGGTTAACAGCCAAATAAGGCTAAAGTTAAGTCAACACCTCCTTAGATTTAAGGAACCGTCTGTTTGTAGGGGAAGGATTTTATATGTGCTTCAGAATGATTTATAGTAGTCCATTAGTGGCTTCTGAGGCTGGGAGCAAGAAATGTTGCAGCAAACGGAGACGCTGGAGGTTATAAGCAGAATAGCTGAAAATCTGACCCTTGCATAATGTCTGTTTTATAATTCTGTAATGTGACAGTCTGTTAGATTTCTGAGACACGTTGCCTGGTGTTAAGGGGAGTTGGGGAATTAAATATGTATGAGTAGTGCTCTGCATGTAGGTTTTGAGCTTTGATACAGTTTTTGCAACACAGTGCTTTCTAGAGGTCTGTTTTTCAAGCAGGTGGAGAGTTCTTATGTGGATGTTTTCCTTCCTCAGTCGTGAGGCACTGGGGAGCTGAGGGCCTTCTCCATTCCCCTGCACAGTAGTCAGATTGAGCACATGGCTATGTTAAGAACCAGCAAATAAACCTAATGATGAGGAACATCTTTCCATATATGCTGGAAGGAGAGATGTCGTTCATAGTTCTGTTGGCTCCCACAGCTGATTTATCTTCCTTTCCTTTAATTCAAGTGTGAGCTCATCCCTTTTTACCTATCCCTCATTGGTACTCCCACTCTTACCCAAGTTCCATACTCATGATCTATGAGAGAGCTGTGTAAGAGTCATGCTAGGTTGATATTCTCGAGTGTGGCATGATGGCTCACACTGTGGTGTTCTTACTATTTCTTTCTCTCTTTTTTTAATATTTGGTAAAAACAATTTCCAAACCTGGCCAAAGATGGCATCTGGACTTCTCATGTCAGTTGTGATAGCAATTTTGATGGTACAGCTCTGGGTAATTGTTACTAATGATGTGCATTGTTTAAGGGAATGCTCTGGTTTAACTCAGGAGCCTATTAAATTTTGCTTCAGTGGATACAGGCTTTCTTTTCTAATCTTCTCCAAACCTATCACTAATGGGATTTTTTAGGATCAGCACCATAAAATCATTGCAGTAAAGTTGAATGAAAGTGTCTTCTTGTTTTTTCCTTCATCCTGCAAAGCTCTCTTGTGAGAAGAGCTTCGTACTAAAGGTTTCTCACTGAGTGAGGCAAAAAATGTGGACAGTTAAGTAGTTGAAGGAAAATGACTGCCA
>VXAB01002745.1:100000-207527 GCA_013399175.1 Odontophorus gujanensis | reverse complement strand
CCCATCGTTGCCATTGCTTTTGTTATATTTTAGAGTAGCTTTGCTAAAAGAATAAGGGGGAATCTTTGGACAAGGAAAGATTTCCCCTCAGGGAATGTGAATCCTCAAGAAATTCCAGTGGATGTTCCAGTCTGTTGAGCCCTAGCTGTAGGGTAAAGACCATGACCTAGGCTTTCTGTTCCTCACTTGAGCTCTGGGTTGGGATAATTGGCTCCTAGGAACTTAAAGGAGCAGGGGAAGCAGCAGCAGTCTACTACTGGGATCCCTCTTGCTACAAGCACTGCTGCTCCTGATGAACCACCATCCAGCTCCCTGCAGGTACTGGTAAGCTCTGTGGTTGCCTGGGCAGGAACGTGAATCATTTTGGGTGGAACTACTGGGCAGGCTGGGGGCAGGGGGAAGGGACAGGGCTGAATCTAAAGGCTGGGGAGACCTGAGGAGCTACGTAGAGCTCATCACGACAAAGTGCAGAGGCATTACGTGCCCTTTGGCAGAGAAGTTGCTGCTGCTTGCAGTGCTTGAACAAAGCTGAAAATAAAAATGCTGAAATTGTGCTATAAAAGATCAAGATGCTGCAAAGCGTAATTAAGAAAATTAGTCAAATGAAGATAACGTTTAGGATTATGACAGAGCTTGAGGTGCAGGGACAAGCACGTTTAGTTTAACTTCTTAACTTGCTGTGTTACCCACAATTTAGACTTACCTTATGTAACCTTTAGCACTGATACCACTTGTGCACAGCCAAGTTGTCCTGGGTAAGGGGTGGATGTGGGCTTTATTTTCTTCCTTCCCTTGACCTGAAGTGTTTTCTGGCTGTCACCTTCTTCCTCTCTCACTTAATTTTCAGTGGCTTAAGTTTCACTGTCATTTCATTCTTTAATCAGTAAAGATTGTTCTACCAATACCAGTTATACATAGGTTTCTTTAAACTAATCTCTAAATGCTTAAAGTTAATCACTCAACTGATTTGTATTTGTTTCAAGTTCACTCTCCTTTGTAAAAACTGAAAGTCTCCATGCTCAATGAAGCATTTTGTTGATGAAATGTTATCTTACAGGAATTAGTCAGTCTGAATGCAAATGCTGTGTTCCTTCTTCAGAACTGCTCTTGTGGAGATGCAAATTTTATTTACATTTTGAAGTGCTGAATGTTTGATAATTAGGAATATTGAAGTTTAAGAATGAGTTGCCTATCTAATATGGAAAAATCTGCAGCGCGATCATTAAAGCTGAGAGGAGATACCAGACAAAGCAGAAGGCTTCATGATCACAGAACACAAGGAAAATGAGTTAGCAAGTCATGTGCTGTGATTTTGCTAGACTGAGAAGTACTTTTGTGTGGCATTTTATCTGTCAAGTGTAAGAAGCCACTCTCCTTTCACGTTCCGTGGCTTAATGAGCCATGGAAAGCCATTTCATGCACTATACATAAGAGCTTTCCCTGTTAGTCTTTCAAACATTTTGCACCATAAAATAAATATTTTATGCATTCTCTTTTTAAAGTTTAAGAAGTTTCTGTGGAGATGCATTTCAAACTGGCTTTAAATGACACTGACCTACTTTCTGGCAGTAATCAGTCTGCTTCTGTAAGTTATCTGGGGACAAGAGCGTTCTTTCAATAAACATAAAGAGCGTACGAGTGAATTCCAGGCCTCTTTTAGCACGGCTTGGGCACAGTTGATCCTTGGTGGCTATTGTCCTGAAGATGACTTGGATGTGGCGTATCTCTACTTGCCCCTACTTGTCTGGTGCTCCAGTTTGCTGAAGCTGAGTTATTTTAGATTGGGCATCTGGGCTTCTGTTTACAAGTAGAACTCCAGTAATAGAGAGTATGGGAAGAACCTCATTATCTCACATCTTGTCTTTTCTCTGTGTGAAAAGACAAGGATTTCTAGGATGCCCTCTTCCCCCACTGCCAAAGTTGTGCCTCACTGGAAGCTGGTTGGATGGAAACATTCAGCTGGTGGGTAGGCCCAGCTGAGATGACAGGAGGTGCTTGGGAAGGACACAGCCAGCTGTCCCTTACTGCAGTTCTCTAAGTATTGAGCTCAAGCAATGGCAAGAGCAGGCATTGCTGTGTCTTGAAGCAGTTGCCCTGAGGACCCTGATGCCCCAGGTGTGGAGGAGGCCTTGGTCAGTTGAGAAATGAATTCAGCAGCAAGATCTGCCAGTAAGAAATACTCATTGCTACTTCTATTCCACATAGGATAAAATAAGCTGTATGGCAGCGTGGCCATGAGGGTGGTAAGTAGAAGAACCTTGCTTTGAAGACATCTCTGCTTCAGACTTGCAACTAACTTTATTCCCTGCATTTGTTGGAGAGCTGGTGGTCAGTCTTGGTCAAAGCTGGCGGCGTGAATCCTCTAAATGCATTATTGAGGAAGCGTGTGTTAAGGGAATCTTTCTGTTGCCTGGGTTGGGTGTTGCTTTTTGGAAGGGGCTAATCATGATGGCTATGCTGTTTATATTCTATCAGCCCAAGAAAAGACATTGGCAGCTTTCTTAAACGACAACATATGGAGAAGTTGCTTTAAGGACTGCGTGTTATTTTGACAGTGAGTGGAGGTAGGAGGTGTTCTGCAAGATCTCCTGTTACAGTGAAGTTGTCAGCTCTGGAAGAGAATTTGAAAGGCATACCAGTGGAAGATTAGACTTCTCATAATGCAAAAGAAATGGCTGCTTCATGATGCTCAGAATGTGTCTCTCTGGGTTTGATTGTCATTCATGTGAAAAATGGCGTGCTATGCTATCATATATAATGTGGCTCAGAGAAAAATCTTTATTTCACCAAATTGTGGAGCAGAAGTTCTGTTCAGAGATGGTTCTTTTCAGGAAGGTGATGCCAGTCTGTGCAAAAAAGCTTTGGTTAAAAGTGCTACGCACCTTTGCAAGACTGAGACTGTGCGTTCACTTTTGTTTCTTCGGCATATGACTGAATGCATATTCCACCTCTGCTCACATTCTTATCGGTGTGTATGCTGCGTGCATCCTGGATTTCCTCTAACAGGAGCAGTGTCGTTGTGAGGACGGTGCAAGTTGAGACTGCTACCACAGAACCTGTGAAGTTTTTACTTTCTGGAGCATCAAATAGCAAAGACTTTCTGCGTAAGGTTTTTATTGTATCCTCAAAAGAGAGAAATAGTTCTGTGCTTCAACTTGAGGTTCAAGTTGAAGTTCCTTCTAGGTCAGTGTCCCTGCTAAGTACGTTCCTCTTGCTTCTATTTTTTCTTTAAATGCAGTTCTTGCACTTTAAAGCAGGCTTTTGAAGAATTCTAAGGTCGTTTTTTTAGCCTGTGATGTATCCTGCAGTATAAAGATGAGAAGCGTGTACTTATGGTGAGAGGGAGATAACTGGATTATTTTGATGAGGTGTAGGATAGGAAAAGGGTAGAAGAAAAGGTTGCACTTTTGAAGTTGGATGATAATGTTTAAGATAGTCCTGGGGCCCTTGTATCTTGCTAGGAAAGTAAAGAGACCATTTTCCGTATCCTTACCGTGTTTTTGGTGTTCACCTCCGATCAACTGTAATTTGACCTGTATCTTCTCACGTGTGCTTCCCCCAAATTAAATTTATTACTGGTCTGTAAGGGGTATGTTCTCAGTATTTATTTTAAATTATTCAGCTTGCCTTCTTAAGTGCCAGACTCTTGCATTGATGAGGCTTGTTTGCCTTTGCTGTGGTCAGATCAATTAGGACAGTCCTCTGACAGTGATTCAAGAGCAGAGGCAGAAAATCCACTTACTCTCAGATGGATGTCAGCCATATGTGGCATTTCTTGCCCTTTAAGAATAGGAATTCAGCCATCTGATTACCTGGGTTTTGGTAGGCATTGTTTGCCTCTGCTTGAAAAGGAAAAAAAAAGTTGCCTTGCTTTTTCAAGAGCTCTTGGTCAAAAAAGCTTTGAGGTTTTTTTGATTTCTTTCAGAAGATTTTTGTATCAGTTGGGAGGGAGAAGGATGGAGGAAAAAAAAATGCACTGATGCTTCTTTTACTGTAGGTTTTAGGATTTCTTATTGTTGTTTTGTCTCTTACATCTACGGGAACTGACTTTATAGCCAAGAGTGATTGAATGGGGAATATGAGATTCAGAGAAGGAAAAATTGTGGATGAGTTAATTCTCCCATTCTTCAGTAAAGGTTTGACAGGTCCCTTTTTCACCCTGGACTGCAATATTTCATGAGTATCCCTGTGCTGTCTGCTCATATCTATTTAGGCCGTAACTCAAGAAGGGCTTCTGTTGTCTATTTGTTTTATTTTTTAATTTTTTTCCTTGAACTTCAGTAACTGCTTTTCCTTTGTCCCCATCCGTGGGTGCACTGGCTGAGCAAGAGCTATGGCTGCAGTGACTGTGCAGGAAGAGAAGAGGCAAGTCAGTCTCTGCTAATATCTGTAGTATCATGATCAGTGAGAAATGGAGTATGGCATTAATTATTCCCTGAAGAAAGCTAAAGTTTAGTATTTCAGATGCTTCACCTGCTCTGCCCTTACTTGCTTTAAAATACTTGATGGGCTTGTGGTGTTCACTTCGAGAAATGCTGTCACGGTTTGGCTAAATGACACTGATAGATTGAAGTTCTGAAATGCTGAAGCAGGTTTTCAGCTGCTCGAAAGGCTGAAGGTGATATTAAACTTTGTGTCTACTGAAATCTGAATTGCCTGCAGGAAAACGTTCATAAAAGCTTTTTTTTTTTTAAGATGTTGCTGTCTGCTTGTAGTCTATTTCAAACTAAACTAGGTTAAGATTACTTAATGTAATCTTTGGTATAACAAAAAAGAAGTGCACCCACTATAACTCGGGATTTGTCCTGAGTTTCAAGTGTGATTCAAATGTAATTTTTATTGGTTAAAAACCACGTAGTCTGGAAAAGCCCTTCACAGTCAGCTGAAACCAGCAATACAGTGGAAGGAAAACGCTGCTGTTTATGGACTTCATGTCACAGCCACAGTCTGTGACTTGTCACCCATGCCTCTGCCAACCCACAGTGAGAATCCACGTATGAGGACAGTAATTGGGAATATTAGTTAATGCAATCAGGTGGACAAGTTTGGCTGCTAAACCTGTTTATGGGCTACTGCTAAGCTGTTTCTGTACCCCAAGGGATTGCTGAAGTGCAGGAGGAGACAGAAGCCAGCTTGGCTGCCATTGCCTTCGTGAAGGGGTGGCACAGCATGGCCTCCAACCTGGGAAGGCCTTGCCCTGCCTGCCTCTCAGCCAGCATCCCTGGAGCAGCTAATCCTGAATATGCCATTGCTGATACTCATGTTCTGGGTGTTATCAGAAGCACATGTGGAGTTTTTTGCCCTGTGGTGAACGTGGCATCTACAGTCCTCCCCATGACCTGGTAGCACAGGCTTTGACAGGGGACCTGCAGATGAAGCTGAAGCTTTCCTGTGTTTGCATCTGGCCTATTTACCTTCATAACAGCCACATCTGCTTGGGATCTTTTTGGGGGTGGGGATTGGGAGTGGTAAATTTGAATTTCTCAGTCCTTCTGCTTCTGTCATCTGTTCAATTACTTTGTGGAAGCTGCTTTGGTGTTTGCAGAGAGTAGCACAGTTGGACCTTCACACGTGAGGGGTGCCATGTTGAATCCCTCCTCAGTGAATGGTGAGCTCGGGCACTGCTTCAGAGCTTGTGTGGCCAAAAACTGATGCCTCTGGGGGTCAGCATCCTTTTGCTGAATGAGGATTGGAGCGGTGGCATCTGAATGCATGAGCAAGTAGGATTTTCCCAGTGCCACCTACTCCTTCCCTAGGTACTTGTAAGCGTGGGCAAGATGCAGTTGTTTGCAGTGGAGAGAATTTGTGGAAACTCTGGCTGTGCTGCAGCTGCGCTCTGTGGTAGGGCTGGGATCAGGATGTTGGAGGAATGACAGATGAATTCAAAGAAATCATTTAAAAAAGAGAAAAAAAAAATCAATCCTGACCCTTTCACTATTCAAGAATCTATGTGCTCATTCTGTTTGTAGCTGTTATGCTGCCAAACCACATAAATAGCTTTACAGGGAAAATTGTAATAGGAGTGAGGTGTAGCCAACGTGCTTTGACCCGCTAGCCTTGGCTTCAGGTACCCACTTTGTCCCAGAAGGCTGCTGCTAGAGTCATAGCACCCTGGGGCTGGGGTTTTGTGAGCTAACAGGATCTGGGGGCTGTGGGGCTCGATGCCTCTCCAGGGCACTTCACTCACTGAATTGTGTATGTTGTTTATTTGTTTGTTTTAATTTTTTTTGAAGGTGTTGCTGTCCATGAACTACTGTGTAATGACTCTTTGCTCTCAGGTTTCACCTTCTGATCGATAGACCAGGATCAATGCAGTTATTTGTGCATGTAGTCATTCTGGCATCCAGCGAGTCAGGTTGGGTACTGCCTGGCCTTCGGCGGGTGGTGCCACACTCAATTGCCTCATTTGCTGAGTGAAGAGAGGACTGTGGATTTATTGTTCTTCTTATTAAACTGCTGTGAAGTTGGTTGCATTATTTTGATCAATTGAAAATTCTTCAAGCAGAGAAACCTTACAGCTCGGTAATGTTAAGATGCACTTAAACTAGGAAAGCATAAAGATGATCCATTGAGATGGAGTTTTATTCCGCTTCAGCATTTAAAACTTGTGCTTTCTAGTTAGACTCATTTCCCTTCTTTAACTGTGACCTTAGTTTTACAGTGGATATAAAAAGAAGCATCTTATTTTAAAACTTTTTTCCCCCACAGTAGCATGGTTCTGTTCTATAAAATACCTGAGCTGCTCTTGTGGAGAGAGAGAGATAAAAGCCTGAACTAGTCCAAGCTGATATTCCTTCTCTTTGCTGGTCAGAAAATAACCCAGAACAGTAGAAAGCTCTGCGCACCCAGACCAGGCTCTTGTAGTCCATCCTCGTCTTGACTCTTTGACTTGTCACTCTGGGAGAAAGTGTGAAACTTCAGAGCTTTATTCTGAGCAAGGTGTCCTTGATCTCATGCAGCCTTTGCTGGGAGAAAGCATGCAATCCTTACAGCTTAACAAACAGAGGAGGAGGGCTTAGGAAATCTGTTCCCTGCTGACAGCAAGGAGCTGATTAGCATTAGATGTATTTTCTTTCCAGCAGGTGGAAGGCCTGTTCTGCAGGCTGGTAGCTCCTGACAGGTTTATCGTGAAGGCTTCTTGGCAGGTAAGGCTGATGCTGCTCCTTGAGTCTGCCTTCAGGATTCTGACTCTTTTCCCCCCCCTCTAAAATCTGTCTTTGTGCAGTAGCTGCTTTAAATGGGCTGTTGGACTCTTGCTTTGTTTTCTTTCTTACCGCCCAGAGCAGGTAAGACCAGCCACTGCCTTTCAGGATCACTATATTTTAATAATGGTCACCCAGAATGCATTTGAGATGAGATCTAAACAAACATAGCACTGGTTTTGATCCTTCAGCATTTCAAACCACTTATTTTTTTTTTTTTTAAGATGACAAGGGTGTGTGCAGTGTTTCTGTCTGGTCAGTGTGTCCTGTCTTAAACTAGAGCTGCTGAGTGAGAGCTGTGCTTCTGATTTCCCTCAGCGTTTGTCGTGCAAGACCTCAGCTTGTTTTGTAAGCAATTCACCAAATCACTTTCTAACTGGGTGCTTAAAGAGAGTTCCTTCTCCTCCTCTGATTAATTTTTGGCACGGAGTGCCGAATAGCTCCTGCGTCAATAAGTCGTCACAACCTTTGCTTGTCTCTGTCAGCGTAAATACGGTTGGACTCTAATGTGCCCAGAAGTAGGCCAGAGGTTGCTAACTCTGCAGCTGCAGAGTGGTCAGGTCCAAAAGTGCTGCGGGGTGTACGTTCCTGCTGGGACAGCAGCTCTGCTGCATGTCAGGTTGCAAGCTGGGCCTCTCTTTCTGCTCTATATGGCATTAAAACTATCTTACCAAGGAAGTGTTGGTTACCAGCGAAATGTGTGTGCTGTTTGCTTTTGTTAGGGTGAATGAGGATGCTATTACACAGAAGAATGGGCTGTTTGGGGGATAATTGCTCAAAGTAATTGGGTAACAGTTACTTAATCTTCAGAGGGTTCTGGCAATCAGATGAAATAAACTTTCTGCAAAGCCGCTTGCTTGAACAGCTCTCAGGGTGCACATCAGGTGCTGAATGCTTCGGGAAATGGACGGGAGGAAACCTGGTGAGTAACTTTGCAGCTTTGAAAGACGAGGTAGAGCTTAGTTTTCAGGAGTTGTAAAGACTGTTTATTAGCTGGGAGCACGAAGACCGGAATTTTGCTACGAGGATGGCAGCGTATTATGTGTACTCCAGGCACTGCTGTTGTCCTCTTGTTTGCTTCATCTCAATGAAGCAAAAAATACCCCTCTTCACTGCTCCTGCTACTGTAGCTCTGCATTAGTGCCACAGTGGCAGAGTGGTTCCCTGATAACGTTTTTTCCAGCCCTCAGGAAGGCAGAGAAGGAGCAAAATGAAATGGTGAGCCCAACGCCTCAGAGCTACCCTGCTGCCAGGTTTGGCACCCAGGAGACCGGTGTAGCTGTGCAGACGTGGTGGCACAAATGGCAGAGAAATACCGAGAATGTTCTTACACTTTAACGCATTTATTCATTTATTTTCTTAGTCTGTATCTAAATAAAAACAAAACCTGCTGGCGGAGGGGGTGGAGGAAAATTCTTAGAAATGCCACTTTTGCACGAATGCTGTGGATGTTATTTCACCAATCTGGAGGAACCGGCTGCTAGCAAGCAGTTTGCTATTTGACTTTCCGAGAAGTTGTTTCTGTCCTTTAAAATAACAAGCTGTTGATCCTGATGTCAACGTACTGCAGGCATGCATCAGCCTCAAAGGGCAGGACTCGATGTGAGCGGTGTTGGTGTGTGCTGCAGTGACAGAATCTGTGTCTGTTGGATGGGAAAGCTGCCCGCTTAAAAGTTCATTTTCCTTGAGAGAGAGTGTGGCTTGTTCTCAGCCCAAAGCAGGGATTTGACCAGCCCTGTATTAATTTTTTAGCCCAACATCCTTCATCTTGTGCCGAGTTTTGGGGCAGATATCTTCTCTTTCCCTTCTTCCCCCCCTCTTTAGCTGTAAGCTGGCATTCACAAGGATGTTTATGCATTTTGGTCACGTTTAATGTGTGATCTGTGCAAAGAATCGTTTCCCCCCTTTTCCTGTTACACCTTGAGCTTTGAGGTTGGGTTTTTTCAAGTATGGTGTCATTTTGTTCCTACACGTGAGATGTACCTCATGGTGCTGGAGAAGCCTCACGATGATACACCAGCACAAGCCTGTGGGTGTTGGGGTGCTGGGGCTGGCTTAGCAGCAGCTTGTCCTTACCTGTGTTGGGGTGCAGATGGTGTGTGCTTGTTATTCCCTCGTGAAGTTAGCTGGGTGTTGGTTATGCATCTGTACCATTCTCCTTGTGAGCCTGAATTGGAGGATCTTGGCAGGAAGTGGCTGTTCGGGAGTGTACGATGCTGTTAGACAGCAACAAGGCTGTTTGGAGTTGGCTCAGGAATGGAGGGTTATGTGTATTCATGTGTGCATATATTTCTGTGTGTGTGTGTATCTATCTTAACTCTCCTTTGGTTGTTGCTACATCTTTAACTTGTCAAAGATTTTTTTTGTGTGTGTGTGGAGCGTAGGGCCTTATTTTTGGTTATGATAACCGCTTCAGGTTGGATATTAGGAACAATTTCTTCTCAGGTGGAACAGTGCACAGGGAGTGATGGGATCACTGTCCCCAGAGGAGTTCCAGAACCGTGGACATGTGGCACTGAGGGTCTGTGGGGCGCAGTGGGGTGGGCTGGGGTTGGGCTTGGGGATCTTAGAGATCTTTTCCAACTGGAATGGTTGTATGGTTTCCAGTGGGTGCAGATCTGCTTCTGTTTGCTGGCGTGCTTTGTGCTGTGGTCTGGCCACTTGTCTCTGTCCAGGCTGCTGCAGTCTGTCCTGGTGAGGTCTGTTCCTTAGTGCTGTGCTTGTCTGTGTGGCGATGGAGGTGTGTGAGCATGATGCTTGACCTGGCTTACCAGATGCCTGCTCACCTTCCCTGGTTCAGGCGGCTGGCATGCCTGGAAGTGAGCTGAGCTTCAGCATGGTGTTGCAAGCAGTGCTGGGCAGTTCGTAATGAGGAGAGCACAGACTTCCCAGCTGCTGAATAAAGCTGTGTGCACTTCCTCAGTGTGCTTTGCCTTTCTATTTCCCTGGAAACTGATCGTGGAAGAGCTGGAGCTGAATATGTTAGTCATTTTCTTCCCTCCCTGAAGAAAAGTGCTTGCTTTAGGAGCCTTTTGCATCCCCCTTGGCATAGGGGAGGTGCCTGGAGCTGGTTATCGTGTGTTGAGTTTTCTCTCTGACTTCATTCATGCCTGAATTCCCAGGAGGTGACTTCTCATGTTGCTGCTCTCCCGAGTGGCTGCTGCATCTCCAACTTCACGGGTGCTCATTCCTGGAGCACCAATACCACCTGCAGTGGCATCCCCACACATGGAGAGTGTAGCAGGATGCTTCTAGCAGCGTTTTGAGCGGATTTTTGGTTTAGGCGAGCCAGGCATCATTTAGGCAAGTCTCAGCCTTGGTAAGACTGAAGTTGGATAAGCACATTGAAATAGGATACATTCATAGTGCAGCCCCTGCATGCCAGTTGGTCAGCTAGGAGTTGGCTCTGTGCTGGTGCCAGAGCTGGAGTGGCTGCTTTCATTCACAGGCAGTCCCCATCTGCCTTGCTGTCCTTTTGAAGGTGGTAGCAACCTTCAGCCCCTCAGCAGCTCCTGAGTGGGATGGACTGTAAGGAACCCGTGTGGTGTCTGGGATGGGAGCAGGGTGCCCTGTGTTCTCCCCCTGGAAGGACCGTTGAAATGACTTCTGATGGACTAAATTCCTGCTTATTTTTCCTCATGTTTTACTGTTCTGTTGAAACCGTTGGGTCCCTCCAGCCATGGGAAATGCCTTCCTCCTCCTGGGGAAGGTGAGCCAGGAGCAGGTGAACCACAGAAATGTGGCTGTGGTGCTTCACTCTGAGTGCTGACTGCCCAAAGGCTGCAGATCTCTATGGAAAGGGCGAGATTTTACGCAGGAAGAAATTATACATGCAGTGGATGGAGACACGTGTGCAGAAGTGGCTTTAGCAAGGAGAAGGAGATGTTGTGTTGAAAGGTAACTCTTGCTGTGATAGCTTTTTTTTCTCTTAAGAGAAATGAATGGCATGTGAGCCTGTTTCTTTTGAACAGCGCCGTCTGCTTTTCAAACATCCTTAAGTGGAAATACTTCATGCAGGAAAGGCACATGTAGTGTTCATAAACTGTAGTTTTCAAGATTGTAGCTTGCTTTCACTTTGAAGGGGGCATAAGGTTTGGCATTTACTTTTCCAGTGTATTTTTGTGTTCCTCCATGCATTTTCATCATGTCTGCTAGCTTGACTGCTTTTGTCACGCTGGTTAGTGGTTGTTAGCATCCTGGTCAGTTAATACGTTTTTTTATACTGGTAAATTTCAAGTGATTTATCAGCTTAGATAGCTTTTATTTATCGCTCCGCCACTTCCAAGGTATTAATTCTGTTGAGTAACTGGGTGGAAGGATCGCCTTGTGCACAGGGGTGCTGCAAGGAAGGGTACCCATGCTGCCTGGGGTGTTTGTGCCAAGCTGGATCTTAGCAGTGATGGCCCTGCTGCCAGCTGCTTCTCCTTTGCTAAAAGATGACTGATGTGGGGCTCCAGCCTCACCCAGCTTGTGGTTCTGATGTGCTGAGGGGCATGAGAGTGGCGAGGCCCTAAAGCAAGCAGCCCTGCCCCTGCTAGGGAGAGCCTGCTGTGCTCATCGGCTGTTCTCTGTGTTTTGGTTTCAGCTTAATTCTTTTTTTAGACGCAGAGAAAATAAACTGCCGTGCGGGTTTTTTTCCCGGTCCTGGGCTCAAGAAACGCCGCTGCAGACCTCTTTCCAGGATAACAAACCCTGAAATGTCTAATTATGGATCAGTCTCTCATTCCAGGCATCTCATGCTCAGAAGGCTTTCTGATACGCTGCACAGATTTTTTCAAACCGCTGACCTTTGCAGAGTGCCCTTGGCTGTGCCAGCAGAGAGCACGCTGGCAGCTGAAAGATGTTTTGTCTGGCATTTGAGCAGAACTGAAAACTTACTGCTGGTGGAAACAGATGAGAGGGCAGAAAACGCAACGTGTGCCGAGGCTTCATGTGTCTGATGGTGAATGGTGGTGGCACTCTGTTCTCCTGCATTAGGAGGTGATGTTGAAGGGGAAAGCTCTGGGCTGAGTGCAGGATGGGCAGCAGCACTTTGCGGGCTGCGGGAGCCCTTTGTTAATTGCACTGCCCTACAGATGAGCACACAGCTCTGTGCAGACTGCCACAACTCCCCCCAGGTGGAGCGATGGGAGGAAAACACCCACAGCTCCAGGAGACAATAGCTGAGCAGAGGGAGCTGGGGTGATGTGTGTGAAGGATGTGTGATTTGTGGTGCTGGAGGCTTACAGGCAAAAATAGCATCATTTATAATAGTAAAAGCAAAGACTTGCGCGCTACGCCTTTGCATTCTGCCAGTCTGTAATGAATGGAGGAGTAGTTTGCTTACAGATGACAAGGAGGGATGAATAAGCACTTAAAATCTCAGCACTGAAGAAACAGTGTTTTGTTCTGGCCTCCGGGAGAGCCAGAGCCACGCAGCCCCTTTCCTCACGTCACCACACACAGCTTTAAATCACAGCACTGTTCGTGCATCCCTCGCTCTCCCTGCTCTGTTCTCGGAGTGCTGGGGTGCACTTGGTGCAGTGATGGCCGTGTGCTCAGTTTTTGGGGAGGATCCCTTAGCTGACAGCTTTCTCCTTTTCAGCTGAGGAGGTGCTTAGGGAACCATCTGCTGCTTTGAGCTCCTTTCCCAACTGGGAGCATCCCATTGGGAGGGACTTCAGGTGCAAGGGTTTCAAGTGTGCAACAGAGGGTTCCCTTGGAGGAGGAGGGCTGTGGGTGGAGGCAGTGTGGGTTCATCCCTTTGCAGCATGAAGATGTCTCTCCTTTGGCCATCAGGTGGTCACCTTCTTGCAGAGCAGTGACTTACGTTGGTCATGAATGTTGCACAGAGGCAAAAGCTGCATCCATTCTGGGCCTTGTAGTCAAAATGGTGGCTGGCACAGGTGAGATGGACATCTGAAGATCTTCTGCAGGTGAAATGGAAGAGCTAATGTTACTGGTGTTAATGCTTCCAGAGAGGCAGGGTTAGCTTAGGTAGGTGTCAGCTCTGTGTCTGGGGGAGAGCTAGCTGCCTTCTCCTGCAGCAGTGCTGCTGTGTGATCCTGGAGCAGCTCAGTGCCTTACTCCCTGATGTCCTCAGGGTGGATTTGTCCCGGTTTTTTCTCATGGAACTTCTCTTAGCAAAGCACCATCAGAACAAATGCTGTGGGAGGCGGTGGTGTGTTCTTTTTTTCCTCCTTCACCCTCATCTGCTGCTTCTTGCAGTTCTTCCTGGGCTTTCTCTGAGTGCAACCCAGTGGGGTAAAGTTCAAAGGAAGAAGCTCCTGGTGGTGAGAAGTGAAATTTGCTCATCTTTGTGTTGTAAAATTAATGCTATTAATTACTTGCTTGGTGCTTAATGATGAACCTGTTAAGACATGGCTGGAAGTGTTTTTTCATCAGCGAAGCACCCTTTTTCCTGCTCTGTTTCCTGCAGCAGGTACCTGTGGTACTGAAGGGATGGCCTTCTTAAAAACTACAGTCTTAAAGAATATTAGTATATTTTTCTGCCACGACTAACACTTCCAACATTTCTGCTAGCATCTGCACACTACATAATGTCAATTTGTGTAGGTCTGTGCAAGAATAAGATGAGGGGAAAAGCCAATTACTTGACCTTTGAAAATCGGGAAAGATTAGGTTGATAGCTGTGAATGCTTTTATTATTTTCATATTTGGCTCCAGCTTGAGCAGGCTGTCAGTATCTCTCGTTCAGCATCCTGCTTAGGACCTGGGGAGCAAAATGGGGAGCTGAAGTGAAATACAGAGCAGTTCTTGCCATTCGGTTTTGATGGCCTGACCACTCTGCCCACGCGTGGTATGAACTTAGGCAAAAAGTGCACTGTAAAGAAGGTGAAGCGGATGAATGATGTGTTCAGCAGGAAGGTGATCTGCAGTTGATGTTGCTTGCTGCACGTTGTGACTGTGGAGGATACGTAGAGGATGTGATTTTCTGTGAATGTGGGATTTGTGAATGAGTCAGGATCGCTCCAGATAAAACCTGAGCATCCTGCAGAGGAGCACAGGCTGCCAGTCCCTGTGGGTCATCGCCAGCTATGTAACACTGCAGCAGTGAAAACCTGAGGCTTTTCATTCCTGTATGTTGTGTTTGAGAATTCATTCTACCTGATAATGTGGGGATGGGGAATAAAGTGACATTCGAGTGCGTGATTTGGAGCGTTAGAGGTGGTAGTGCACGTAACTAACTCTGGAATTCCACTGTCATGTCCTGTGTCTGAAATGCCATGTGCTAGAATACAGGAGTTCCGTTGCATCTTTCAGTGCTGGCAAAGGAAGCAGATGCAGGCACGTTCTGGGAAGAAATCTAATCTCTTCTGATGTAGAGCACCACACATTTTGTGTTGAGAAGTAAGGCTGAAGCATCACTGGCATGTGAAAATCACCTGTATTCAGCTGAATCAGCTGCAGGATGGCTGCTGCATGGCTTCCTGAATTGATGCAGAGGAAGGATGTGCTGTTGACTCAGAAGAGGTTTTACCATGTTTTCTAAGGTCAGCAAAGTAGATGTCTGATTTTGAAAGTTACATGTTTACCATTTGATCTTAAGACCGCAAATCGTCACGACAGCAGAAATTACTTAGAAATACCAGTTAGGGGAAAAAAAACCCCAGCCCTGCACGTATGTATGTTAATAGATTGCTACGTATACACATACAATATTGATTTCTAAAGCTTTACAGACCAAAAACAAGAGAAGGAGGTGATGCACGTGGTGCTGACTTGCTTTTCGGCAGATAATAGTAACATGATGGGGCAAAGTGGAATTTGTTTGCATCATTAAACTTGTGAAACAGTTATGTAAGCAAATTACCTGGGTGTAAACTTGTGTGTTCCTTGTGGCTGATTCATATAAACTTTCGTCTGCACAACTGCAAGGGGCTGTGACATGCAGATAACCTTCACCATGTGAACTGTGAGATGGGATCTTTTCTCTCTGGGTTTAAACACCCGTCCCTCCTCCGAAAAGCAGTCTTTTGCCTCTGAAAACTTCACGTTTGCCTTTGGTGCCTTCTGTCTGCTTCAAACATGGCTCTGTGTGTGTGTGTGTGTGTGCCCTAGCAGAATTTTCTGCAAGCAAGAATGTAAACAGCAAATCCACACAAGACTTGCAGAAGAACTCGGCGAATCTAGTGCATCATCTGTTTGTTATGTAATCTGATATAATAGAAGCAAAATAGGAACCAGATGTCAGGGCAGAGCAATTACAATTTTTCATCTGCCGGTATTACAGTAGATGGGCTTGGTATGCTTTCCCCCCTGAACGTGGAGTTTTATTTGTTGGGGGACTGGGAAAGTGCTGCAGGGGACTTGAGAGCTCTCTGCGTGATTCTTGCTTAAAGACTTTGTTATTCTGCACTTATGTTCTTTCATGTAATTAAGGCCTGTGTGCTGCTCCAGCTCTGCTGGCTGGTGTGTTTCTAACTCAGAACAAGCTGGGTGGAACGGCGTGGTCCAAGGACACCACCTCTGAGCCCAGCTGTATAGGTTGTATGGTCAAGTTGCAAGCTTGCTCTAAATTTAGCATTCAAAACGAAGCTGCTTTATTTATCGTGGCTGATTAAGCTTTGTAAGAAAATCCTGCCCAAACAGGTTTGGTGCCGACCTTGCCATGGTTTCTTGAGCTGAGAGCAGATGGAAGCTGCGGTTAGCACGTAGTCTCAAATTCACTGTGTGACTGGGAGGATAAAAGGGAAAATAGATCATCATTGATCCTTTCTCTTGGGGAAATGGATTCTTCCTACCGTGGTTTATCTGGGAGGTTTATCTCTGCTGTCTTGCATCAAATAAGGCGATCCCTTCACAAGCTGAGGTATATAAGATCTCACAGAGCACAAGCTGAATTTCTCTTGTTTTCCCCTCTTGTTTTTTTAACCTCCTTCTTGTTCTTTTTGCTAGATATATTCTCTTCCCTGCTGCGTTACCCTGCCTGGTTAAGCTCAGGGGACGTCAGCTCTGCTTTGTGGCTGGAGTTGGTGCGTGGGGAGGTTGGAGGTGGAGGCTGGAAGTGCAGATCTTGTTGGGAAGCCATGGGTGCATTGGATGCTTTCTGCAGGCTGGGTCTGACGCTGCTTCCTCTCGGTGATCTGTTTCACTGACAGCTGTGGAGTTTGTTATGGATGAAGCTTTCATGTTCCTGCAAATAAAAATCTTTTTACTCTGCATTGACAGCTTTTTGCTGGGTGGCTACCGCTTAGCATACCTTGGATGCAAGCAGGCCTTTATTTTCTGTCTCTCTGTAATGAATAATAAGTCAGAAATCTTTCATGAAGCTTCTATCTTCATTTATCTGTGTTCTGCAGATAACTTTAAGAGACTCTTAAATCAGCTGCTTGTTCCAGCTGAGGGAAGTGCTGGCAGTGAATTAAAGATTCTCGCTTCTTTTAAACAGCGAGTTTCTTCTTTTTAAATAGTGAAGCAGAAGGATATGAGATCAATGTGAACTCTTGCTGCCAGCCTCTACAAATAGCATCTGATCCTCACCACTTCTCTCAAGGACGAGATGGAAAGTGGACAAGAGCACCTGGGAAGGAGTTCATTATGTATGATTACTGCTGAAACCTCTGCTAATAACGTAACGACATCTGCAGATTGCAGTAGTGTGGGGTGTAAGCTATTATGCAGAGAAGTTCAGTGCTTGTGAATGAGCTGCCCTTAGAAACTAAAGAGCAGAGTCTTCCCACTTCTGCAAAACCAGATGCAAGATGGGCTTTGTTTCTGGGCAGCAGGCTGGCACCCTGAGCGATGCTGGATGGTGGCAAACAATCTTTGGAAGGTGAGACTGGTACCTGTGAAGCAGCAGTCAGTGAGGCTTGGTGATGAATGCTTCATCCCGTTGAACCTGTGCTGAGCATATCATGTGGTGAGCATCAGGAAGGGATGCTACGTGGGATGAAAATAGGAAGAAATTATTTCCTCCAGTAATTCGAACCTGATCTGATTATTTAGATTCAGCCTTATGATATTATTTGCTGTCATTTCTCTCAACTTCTTTGCCCAGTGGCTTCCTGTTGTCACCAGTAGGAGAGCATCCTGGCGGATGGATGGAGGGTCAACCCTGTTACACAGGGGGAGTGCTGCCTCGGGGCTCTGCTTGCTGGGCAGAATGCTGCTCCTTTGGTGTGCCTGGTGCCAGGGGCAGAAGACCGGACATCTCTTCTGCCTCATTTGTGCCAATGCTTTTTCTTGCTCTGCACTCCCTCTCACGTTACTGAAATCGGACACTGCAAGAGTGACCTTAAAACCATAGAAACGTGCTGTGGCTGTGCTGCAAGAGAGAAGTGACCTTTTTTTCCCTCTTTGTAACGTAAGTTAGTGGGGATTTACAAGGAGGAGCGCTCTCAAAAGAAAACAAGTCAGTGCAGTCGCTGCTGGGCTTGATTTCTGTGCTGCAGCTCTGTCGTGTTGGTTGTGACCAGGATCTGTGACCTTCGTTCTCAGCCAAGGGAACCTGGTTGTCCCCAGAAAGCACTCTGCTCAAAAATACCAGCAATAGCTCGTCATGTGCCACCAGGAGCTCATACTATAAAAGCAGCACTTCTGTGGAAAGCGACCTTCAGAATGGCAGCGAATGTTCGCCGTGTTATTTTTAACCTGTCTGGGTAAATTTCCAATACAAATGCTGGTGCCAATCTGATGTGTAACGCTTTCCCGAATCCTTATCTTCTGCTTTCTAGTGCAGTGACACATCAGATGGAACAGCTAGTTTTGGGGCTGGGTACAGCTTCACTTTCACGTCTGCAGTACAGGGGGAATTAAATACTTCAGCCCTGTTCTGTGGATTTGTAGAATTTTTGAAGAGGTTTTCTAACAAGTTGTTTTAATGACTTTTTTGTTTACTTGACTTTAAAAAAAAAAAAATAAACCCCAAAACCTTCAGGGTTTAAAAATACACGAATGTACTTTGATTAGGTTGTCCTGGCACTGACGTCAGCGTGTGACATTTATCTGTGTACGGATTTGTCGTGCTGTTGACTAAGGCCTTATTTACACAAGTGGGAATATTTCTGTCCGTTGCGAGGACGATGAGGAACATCTTGGCTCAAAGGGTGGCCTTGCCCTTAGTGCTCTTGAAGCTTGGCTTTGTCTCCTACTGCTTGATTTTTACACTGGGATAGCAGGATTATTTTTTCACGTGTTGATGCTGGGAGTTAGGGCACCAGCTGGGGGGAGGAGCGTGCTGGTAGAGTGCTGCTGAGCTTGCAGGTTTGGTGTAAAATAAGGCATGAGCCTACATTAGGTGTCACTGCGTGCCTCCCTTAATAATAAATGGTAATGGATAGGCTACAAATAACAGAAAATACATGAAATGCACATGAGAACTGGGAGCGGTGTCAGGTGAGTGTGGTTTAGAGCGTAGCATCGAAGTGTAGTTGTTGACCATTTCCCTTTTCAGATTGTGTTTAGATTAGCTGCTGTAATTAGCTCTGATTTCTAGCTTGAATTACAGGGGAGCTGTTCATATGGTACCTATCACTTGGGTGTTCAGCTACTGGAGCATCTCAGAGCCTCTTCCATCTTCTCAGATTAATGCTCATAGTTCCCCCAGCCCCAAGTCCCAGTGATAGCAGCAGGAACAGCTAAGCAGTCTCTCGTAAGTACTCTATGTAAAATCAGATTTGCTGGAGTGTGGGTTTTCCCTAAAGCTGGTTTTGAGTGGTACGTATGTTTCAAGAAACTGAAATCAAAGGGGAGAGAAGTGATGGCTCCTCCACCTTTCTGCTGAGCCGTCCTGTTGGCAGCACTGTGCATTGACTACTGTGTTTCTGAATAGAGTGAGGCTCCTGCTTTCCTGTGCAGTTGGATGGAGCAGTAAGGCGTACGAAAGCATTCCCCAGCATCTTGTACTTGTTGCACAGAGCTGGGCCTGCAGTGGGAGGGCTCTGATTGCCAGGCAGTGCCTGCTGCTCATGGAACAAGGGCTGGTGTTCAAGCTGCATGCCCCAGCTTTGCTGCAGGAGCAGCTGAGCTCAACCTGTCTTCCTCCTGCAAATCCAGGTCAGAGCTCGATACAGTTTGCAGGTTGGGTTGTAAGCTGCAGTGCTGGGAGCAGGAGTTATGCCATTCTGGAATGAGGTGCCGCAGCTGCTGAGGATGATACCACTTGGGATACCATTGCTATGGAGGTAAAGCCCCGTCTCAATCAGAAAGAAAGGGCTGCTGCTGTTGGTTGGTGTGGAATAAATGGCAACAGGTACCAGTGTTCTCAGGGACACTTGATGCTTATGAAGATGCACTTGGTGTCTTTGTAGTGACTTTTAATTTGTCACTGATGCTGAAACAATAATAAAGGAAACCTGAGTAAAACATCCATTTTCTCCACTGCTGATTCTTGTGTATCTGTGGATTTTTGTGATAGTGATTCAGGAACCTGCTCTCCATCTTTGAGCTGGGGTCTGTTTTACTTTGTGATTGGTTTGCCAGAGGAAGGAGCTAGCTAGGGCTGTGTCTGAGCTTTAGAAGACAATGTGACCAGATTTCTGAGCCATGTTGGTTTGGGCTTTTCTGCTGTCTTGCATCTAATGCTTATTTTCTTGGAGATATAATGCATTGCCATGTGCACAATCCTTGCATTTATACTCATCTCAACTCTGAGCATTCATGGAGTGCAGATGTTCATAAAACAGACATTCATGTCTTGAGAACTCCGCTCGCCTGTGGTGAATGGGAAGCCTTCCCAGGTAAGCTGGAGAACCACTGTAGTCAGTTCCTGAATAAATGAACCTTTCAGCACACAGGGGAGGGAGCAGGGGAGGCACCTCCTCGCTGTGATGGATGTGAAGAGTGCCTTCCAACACCAGAGCAAGCTGTCCTCCCTGCTGCTGAGCTCCGTGAGCAATGGGAGCTCAGTAGAGCACGTGCTTGGAGGAGGAATTGAACAGTCTGTGTCTATTCTAGCAGTATCGCTGGCTAATGGGGCTTTGGTGAAAAATGGGAGCTCTGCTGCTGTTAAATATCTGCGCATGTATATATGCATCTTCCATGGGAAAGCAGGCACCTTGTCTCTGTGCTGTCTGCACTCAAGGTGATGCGTGCAGGGATGGCACTGGTTCAACAGATCAGCTCCTTTACACAGATATTTTATGTGCTTTAAGCTAGGGCAGCAGGCTGACTTGAACTTGCTCCCTAAATGCAAATGGGAGGAAAGTACCTGCAGGCCATCTGTTGTGTGGATGTGGGCTGCCACGGGATGAGCAGCTCTGAGGCTGCAGGAAAGGGTGATGTCTTTTTGGTTGGCTGGATGGTATATGACTTTTCATGCAAAGAGAAAAAGGAATAATGGGTATTTAGATAATTCTCTTCAAGCAGGCCTGCTGGTTGAATGCTAGCTGGTCACTTGAGATCCTCTGAGTTTATAAAGCAGACTTTCTGATGTTTTCTAAAGCTTTATGATCTTCTGAGCTCTGTTTTTTCAGGGCAAGAACTTGTGGACCCTGAAAGGTCTGAGCTATGCAAAGGATGGCACAGGACTGTGTGTGTGCATGGCACACAATGAACACTCATGGTTAAAGACCAGCAATCCCAGTCTGGAAGGTAGAGAAGCAAACTGCTAAAAGCAGAGCCAAAAGTTGGTGTCCAGTGGTTGTGTTTGTTGCGATCTCCTCTGCTCTGTGACAGGTGTGCTCTGTGCTTGCCTTCCTGCAAAGCTTGCCCCCTGGAATGGGGCAGAACCTGTGGGGAGGAGCAGGCAGAGGGTATTCCTCAGTGCATCGTCCAGCTTGGCTTTGGTTGCAACAGGGCCGTGGAGCATATTGCTCAACAGGCTGCTCTTTAGGTAAGCATCGATTTTGCAATGCACAACAAGCAAAATTAAGCTGGGTAAATCACTGATGGGATTTTCTTTTCTTTTTCTTTTTTTTTCTGGTGGCTTCTATCTGTGGATGAAAGTGAGTTTCAGAACCCTGAGCTCCGAATACATGCTAACCGTGTTCTTTTCTTCAAGCTGTAATTAAATTTTAAAGTGGAGAAATGATAAGAAATCTGCGTGCAGGGACACTCCTTGCACCATAAAGTTAAAATGCAGTCACTGGGTCCTTCTGTGATGGAGCTCTGATAACCTGATTGACTCAAAAGACACAAGATGTGCACTGGCTGATGCCAGATAAAAGAAGGCACTGACATGTGTGTTTAACAGCTCACTTGTTGCATCTCTGCCTGTTTAGAGCAGGTTTCCAGCTCTCTGATACCATCGCTGGGGAGCAGCAGCAGCTGAGACCTGTGTGTGTCAGAGGAGATACCCCCAGCCTGTGGAGCAGGAGCTCCTTTTTTGAGGGCAGCAGTGCTCTGTGTCAAGCCTAGTGGGGTAGGTAGGCATAGAAAGGTTGTGTTCCCCTGTAAGGGGTTGGAGAAGGAAGAGCATCTCAGCATTTCTCTTCACTGTGGGACTGGTGCTGGCTGTAGGTGTTCCAGCAGTGAACACGAGCCCTTGGTGCTCTGAGCTGTTTGTCACGTACCTTTGACCACCTCACCCACTGATCTCTGCCCGTGCACAGCTATTCCTGGAGCTCCCAGCCGGAGCTCCACCGTCACCAGCATGCTCCGTCTCGTCCAACGGTTCCTCTTCTCGCTGCAAGTGGGAATTTTTTTGCTGTCTTAACAAATGAAACCCTTCTTCTGACACTTGGGGTTGCTTCTGCACCAGGCAGAGTGGTTGGCAGCCCTGCAAAGCGGGATGATCCAGTCCTACAGCACCGAGAAGAGAGAGGTCGGCAGCTTTGTATGCACCGCACTGCACCTGCTTCCAGGGCACGTTGTAGCTGTGTATGCAGAGATGCAGAAAGGTAAGGGTGTATGCAGAAAATAACTGACACGCAGGTAATGGCTTTGAGAGAAGGAGGACTGCCATTTCAGAAAGTGAGATCTAGATGCAAGTTCCAGGAGACTTGTGCAGATATGCTTAAACCAGGATTTCCAGCAATGGAAAGTGAGAGAACTGGCTTTGTGCTCTGTTTAAGCTGCAGGAGGACAGTGTGGGAAGAGATTACTGCTCTCCTGTTCCTGGCTACAGCTGCTTCTGACAGTCTCACAGCTGTATTTCTGCACATCTTCACAAAGCTCACCTTGGGTTCCAAGCCACAGACCTTGCAGCTGCTAACAGCTCTGAAGCCTGATGGCAGCTGCTGTATTGACAAGCACGTTTCTATCAGGGGAGATGCTGAGGGAGTGGAGATGAGCAAGAAACAACTGTTTATGTAATCTGTGTTGTATAGATCAATGATGGCAAAAACAAGTCATTCACTTGTCTGCTGCTGTATGTAGATGAAGATACTGGCAGCCATGTCAAGGCTTTGTGTGTGCTCACCTCCAGTAAAGGGGGATGTTTTATTTCTCGCAGTTGGGATTTGGGGAGCTCTTAGGTGAGCATTTCCATTGGATTGGGAAGGCTGGGGAGGTTCTTCTGTGCTGCAGGTTGGACTGCCTGCATTCTCCCTTTCCCAGCAGGAGTCTGGGGATTTGGGGAATACAAGTTTCCTTTCTGCAGTCGTTATTTCTTTATTGTTTCTCCTGTCTAAAGTCGAGGCTCTCTAATGTCAGAGAGAAGAGATCAAACAATCTGTTGCAGGTTTTGATTTCTTTTTTCAAAATCCTTGAAGGTGCTCAGGCACCACTTAGGCTTTACATTTCTGAAACAACGTGCTACTGCTTTGGGTTTGGTCATCTGTAGTTACCCCAGGAAGTGCTTCACATGAGCGCAGACCTTTGTAGTGGTGTCTTCCATCCATCGTTGCCTTTTCTGCTGTTCTTGCCAGCAATGAATGCTCCTCGTTCTGCCCTTCTGCTCAATGAGTCCTTGCTAATTCCTAACATTAATATAGGGAAATCAAGGGGTGAACACCCTAAAAAAGACCTGCCCTCTGGACATGCTTCCCGTGTTTGAGTAGCACATCATTTAGTGACTTCAACTTACAAACTTCTCTGTTATTTACAAGCAATAAAGCTGTAAGAGATACCCAGGTCATTCCAAACAAAGAAAAACTCCATTTCAGGAGGAATGATCTCAGACTATATCATGTCATTTCTGTCTCACTTCCCAGCTGTTCTGCTATGATGCTTGGGATCCTCTGTAGACTCTGGCTCCTCAGTGGGAGCCCAAGGGATCACCCAGCCTCTGAAGAGTCTTTAATAAGAGCCACTGGACAAAGGAGCAAACAAATGGTGCTATAATAACCATCTGGATTTGGAATGCTATTGATACTGTATGCAGTGATACTGTGTGTATACTCTGTTCCAGACTGTGGAGGCTGAACTTGAATCTTAAGAGAGTTTAATGAACGTCATTAATGGCGTCTGGGGGTTCCCCTGTGCCCTATAGGTGAGATTAAGTGATGGGAAACTACCTAGATCAAATTCGCTTTGCACCCTGTATGAATTTTCAGTCTATTCGGACACTTCTTCCCGTGCTACTAAATGGATTGTGTTAAATCCTAAAAATGCTGAGGAAAGTCAGAAACTGCTTTGCCCAACCGTGTTGTTTTGAGTGTGTTCTTGCTGTTATGCTAAGCTAGAAGTCATAGTTTTTGTGATAAAACAACACATCCTTCCTTTTTTCCACAATGGCTAATCCTGATTATGAAAAATCCATAGTTGTGGATGTACAAAGTGTGAAACATCCAGTGCGAAATATAAGGGAAAACTGACATAGGGAGAGGTGATGGAACTGCTTTGAAATAGTGTTCCTAGTCTCCTTTTCCAAGATGTCAGTGGATTCTTGTGCGTCCTTTGCGGCAGGGAGAAATGTTTTGTTTTTAATTTTAGCCCTGCTAATAAACTCTTGTCATGGATGTCAGTGAGGAAGAAAGACAATTTCTAGAGCTAACTGTAGGTCGTCATTAAAGCTGATTCGCTGCGCTGAGCCAAAAGCAACACAAGCTTCAGTTTCTGGACTTCCTAAATATATTAGTCACACTGATGTTTGCTTAAGCCCTGGCCCCAGGAGCTATAGGAATGTACTGCAGGCACCGTATTGGAAAGCACTGGTTTGTTCTTGTCCGTCACCTTGTCCTGCCTCATGTGGATTGCTGCTGCTGCCCTCTCCTCTATTTTAAGAGACCACGCTTTGGCTTCCAGCTGCTGACACTCGCAGACAGCTGCTGGTAGCATCCTGCTGAAAATCCCTTCCTCTCTTCCCTTGGCAGTAAGAAGCAATCTGTTGTTTGGAAGGCACAGCTGAAGGCACAACCTGCCAGGTTCTTGGGCAGCAGTGTAATGGGACACAAGCCTTGCCATGGGTGCTCCACGGTCCGCTCGTAGCAACTGGGAACTCAGTGCTACTTTAGAAAGAAATCTTGCAATTGGATTACTTACCAAAAAGTAGAGAAAGGGGACTTCAGTGTGAGCTTTGGTGGGAGGCCCTACATTGAAAACGACCAGTTCTGAGGTGTCATCCACATCCAGGCTCTTTAAATCCATGCTGTTTCTACTGAATTTGCAGATACTGAGTATGCTCTGCACACAGAGTGCAGCTTTTGTACGCTCTAGGAGTATCGTAGTAGTGTCGTAGTTCTAACTTTGGAGTAGATGTGATCTTAACTGAAGTAGGAAATGTACTTTTGGTATAAACATTTGTGTAAGCATGTCAGTCTCTTCCAGGGAGCTGACTCTCCAGTCAGGCTGTTCTGTGGGTGAAGAAGGCATGGAATTGCATTTTATTTCTGTTCAACATGCAAGAAAAGATGTGCGTGGACTGCATTGAAGTACCCCCAGCTTTTTGTGCATCTTTTATCTGCCTTTGTGAGCACACAGTGCAGAGTCTGCACAAAGTGCAAGGGATGTACAGAGTCCCCTCTGTGGGCCCGATTTAGGTTATATTGGAAGCTGGGCCAGTTGCTGCTTGTGGCTCCTTCCCAAAGGCACCCATGTATATGAGATGGGACAAAATGGCCCTGTCCTTAGGCACAAGTCTGCCTGATCATAGGACTATAGATCTCTAAGATCATCTAGTCCAACCTACCACCGATATTACTCGCTAAACCGTGGCCCTAAGTACTACATCTACCCTTTCCTTAAATTCCTCCAGGGATGTTGACTCCACTGTTTCCCTGGGCAGGCTGTTCCAATGCATTATCATCATTAATTTTGAGAATTCTTCCTAATATCCAACCTGACCCTCTCCCAGCGCAACGTGAGGCCATTCATTCTTCCCCTATTGGTGTTACCCAGGACAAGAGGCTGACTCCCACCTCTCGTGCCCGGTCTCCAGTTGGATTTATCTCCAATCAAGAGTAGGTAGACTATGTCAACAGTCTTTTCCTCATCCACCGTGCGGGTTGCTGGATCGTAGGAAGAGATGAGGCTGGTCAAGCAGGACCTGCCCTTTGTGAACCTGTGCTGGCTGGGCCTGATCCCCTGGTTGTCCCACACATGCTGTGTGATTGCACTCAACATGATCTGTTCCATGACAGTCCCTGGCACTCAGCTCAGGCTGATGGTCCTGTGGTTCCCTGTGTCCTCCTTACCACCCTGTTCTATGTACTCATGTGGAAGAAGGTGAAGGGGAAGGAAGCGAAAATGTCTACCATAAAGGAAGAGGGAGTAGTCTGCAACTGAGAATAGAAAGGTCAGAATGCGTGGCTGGCTGGCACTGTGGCAACTGTGTCCAACTGCAGAAAATGTGTGGGGTGTGGTTGTGGGCTATCCCTGAGCTCCGCTTGGATTACGCCTTCACTCTGTTCAACATATTAATATTTCCTGCCAAGCTGCAGGGAAGCACAGCAAAATGCCTCTTGCACACTTCATGCTTGGAGATTTATGATGATGCTTTCTGTTACCTAGGAAAATCCAAATCCTGTCCTACAGGGGAGGAGGGGGACTAAAAATGACGTTATGGTGAGAGCTCTGTGTTCGGCTCTGCCTCTCACGGTACGTGCTGAGCATTTGAGTGCATCAGCAAGTTTGTCCACATGCTGTTTTTATGCGAGTGTTACGGTCTGACAATTATGAATCACCCGCTCAGCTCTTGATTTGCGTCAATCAAACCACATTTAAGAGAAGCTTTGTTCGCAGTTGGGATCACAAGACCCGGGCGGGTGTGTGAGCGATGGCTTCGAGCAGCTTCTTTGGAATTGAGGTTCAGTGGTGGGTGCTCCAGCACTGGGGATGGGACTGTGGTTACAGTGGGGGATGGGGAGCTGCCATCACCTGGTGATGTGCTGGGTTATCACTGAGCTCTCTCTGTCAGTTTGGGCTTAAATTGCAGAGGCTGATGTACCAAAGTTTCCTTGCGTATGGTGGTTGTTTTTTCTGTTTGTTTTTTTTTTTCCTCCAAGATTACTCTTCAGTGTTTTCTCTGAAGGGATATAGATGAGTCTTTACAGTTTGTTTCTAAGATCAGAAGGGCTTCAATCAAGCTAATCTAGTCAGAATCACCTTTCCACATCTCCAAACACAAGAGTTCTTTCTTCCAGAATTCTCTCTACTTTTAGGCACTGAGTGTGTTCTTCCTGACCTAGAAACTGGGACTGCAGCAGGACTGTGAGCCAGGCGATGTCAGTGCTGGAGCAGTGCTCCCACCTCGAAGTAATTTGCAAGCCCAGGAATAAATCTGTATGGCAAACTCAGCAGTGGGGTGGGACACAACTTGCTGCTGCTGATGTGCAGGAACCCTTTTGTGGAGGAATTAGGTAAAAAAAAAAAAGCAGTCACCAGATGTTGTCTCTGCTCTTCGCTTAAGATTTCTGGTGTACCCATTTTTCCAGTAGTTAGCAAGCTGCTCCCAGTTTTGCTTGTTCCCTTTGCAGCCCCCTTGATGAAGGTATGCCTTAGACATGCTAAGGTCTGCGCTGTCTTGTTTTATGCAGTGTCAGTTCTCTACCTTGGCTTAGCCCTCTGCTATCCATTTTACCCTTGCAGATGAGAGCAGCCATTTCCCCCCAGCCTTCAAAATCCAACTGTGAGGTCCCCTGCTCTGATCATCCTGTGTAAACTCCCTCTGCTTCTCTGTTACCTAAGCCTACCTGACCTGGTTCATCCTCAGACTGCATCCCATCCTCTTGCTCTCCCTCATGCTTGCTGCTCATTGAAGTCTTTTCTCCTCCTTCCCGTCCCCCTCTGGCACCAGTCCTTGTGCTCATCAAAACATTGATCTCATGGGCTGTAGGCTTGCCAGCATAATAAGGCCACTGCTCTTCCAAACACTTTTCTTTCCCCTCTTACAAACGGAGAAACAATATTTTTTTCTTCTTTATTGGACTTATTCTTGCTGTTCTTCAGAATGAAATTAGATGATTAATTCCCACTTTCCTTCTGACAGCCACAGAAAAGAGTTAATTTCGAAGTGTCAGAATGCTGATCCTTATCTCGTTCAGTTCCCAAAGAGAGTAATAAAATAACTATGGGAATAAATTGCTGTAGCAGATGCAGCATATGGGCGTATGGCAGTCTATTAATTACTCATACTCTACCCAACTTTTTAAATAAATCAACAAATGTTGGTAAAACACTAGAAAGCATGCAGTGTTGTTTTTTTCTCTGTATTTGTCTCATCTGGACTTGTAAATATTAACTTTTGGCTGGTTTTAGCTGTCCCGTTTTTGGACAGCCTTAGTGCCTCCCTGTGGAGATAAACACCAGGACCTGCTTGCCTCTTCCTCCAGGCTTGGGGATGGCATAGCTGCCTGTAGAGAGAAAGAAAGATGACTGATAAGATGTAATTAGCAAATGCTGAGAACTGCCAGTAAGCAGTTTGTTTCATCCAACTCCGACTTCCCCCCTCCTTTCCTTAAGCAATGGCCATCCCCATCCCTTTTCAGTATCCTTATGCTGGTGAACTTGATGAGTTCTTCAGCCCGTGTTCAGGGTGGTGGCAGAGGGCTGTTCTCTGAGTTTCCTGATGCTTGTGGATTATATAGCTGTGAAACCGGTTTGTTTTCTTCTCTTTGTATACTATCAATAGAGACAGAAGGAGTTTAGATCCTGGTCATACCGTTCTGTTCTTTAGGCCCATGGTGCAGCTGGTCAAAGGAAGAATCGCACTTAATTGTTGTGTGCGGGACATGTGGATGTGAAGCAGATTTGAAAAGAAACTCTAATGGAGGTGTGAAAATAGATCCTACTTCTGTTTGAAATGTTGCATTGATTTACAGATTGGAGAAGGCTTTTGGGATTGTCAAGTCCAACCATCAGCCTGACCCCTACCATTCCACCACCAAACCACGTTGCTAAGCCCATGTCCACACATCTCTTAAACACCTCCAGGGATGGAGACTCCACCACTGCCCTAACAGCCTGTTCCAGTACCTGACCACTCTTTTGGTGAAGAATTTCTTCCTGATATCCAATCTAAAGCTTCCCTCGTCCTGCTGGCTACACCATTGGTTCTGTTTGTTTGAAGGTGCATGGGAGGAGGCGTTTGGGGTGTGGACCACTCTTTTGGTGAAGAATAGGTTTTTTCTAAACCCTTTCTTTACTTGAGGTTTTTAAGTGAAAACTTCCTGTTTTGCTGCGCTAAAGGAGGAGAGCTTTAAGAAGAAATCTTCTTGATCATTGTGTTTTATCATAGACAATCACTTGCAGACAAAGCTTCTGTATATCAGAGCTTTTATATAAGAACTGTGAGTGAATTGCAACGTTAGGCTCAGGTGGGGCTCAGGAGCTTTTTGGGAAAGTGGCACAATCTAGCATCACATAGGTGGGAGACACAGCAGGACGGTTCCTTAGCACAGAAGTTCTCCTGTGTGGGCTGGCTGTCAGATTCCAGTTGTTTGACCATGTGCACATATGGATTCCTTTTGGTTGGACGTTGAGCATGTCCTTGCCTATGAATCCAGGTTTGGGTCCCTTTGGAGTTCTCACGCAGGTTGTTGCAGATGCCCAGCAGCTGTGTGGTTGGTCTCTGTGGTTTATGGCCTCAGGTTGCACCAGGGGAGGTTTAGGTTGGGTATTAGGAAGCACTTCTTTACAGAAATGGTTGGTAAGCACTGAAGTAAGCTCCCCAGGGAGGTGGTGGAGTCACCATCCCTGAATGTGTTTAAAGACCATTTGGATGTGGTGCTCAGGGATGTGATTTAGCAGAGGGTTAGAGTTGCACATCCATTAGAGTTAGGGTAGTATGGCTTGGTTGAGGTTGGACTCGGTGATCTTGAAGATCTTTTCCAACCTGAGCAATTCTATCATTTGTGCTCTCACTGACCCTTGACCACCTGTCCATTGCCCCAAGGAGTACTTGGTAAGGTGCCTCGGATGATGCTACCATTAGAAGGGTGTTTCCAGAGCTGGAAAGATCAACGGTCACCAGCTGCAGTGACTGAATTGTTTTTAAGCACCTTTTGAACTTTGATTTATGAACAACTGCATTTCGAAATTAGTGAATGTCTGCACTGAGGGTGAAGGAGCGAGTGATAGCAGAGTGTGCTGCAAAAGGCTTTGAAGAAGCCGAGACTGTTCTTGGACTTGGAAAAGGGAAGGCATACAAAAACAGCATAGTGCAGGCTTGTTTTTTTTTTTTTTAAGGCTGCATGTGACCAGCTGAACCATCTATCTGCACATTTCTTCTACCCACAGAAGCTGTGAGATGTTGAAGAACGGAGGTCTTATCCAGCAGCTGCTTTCTGATGGAGTGGATTGTGATCCGACAGACAAGCAGCATGAGGAGCTCAGCACAGCGGTGCTTGCATAGCTCCATTGCAGCAAAAGCCCTTCTGCCTCCATGAAGAGGGGTGACTGTGGAAGAGCAGCCTTGCTAACCATCCCTATGTAGCTCTTTCTGCCATAGGTTGAGGAAAATCCAGAGCAGAGGGACAGAGGAGGTATTTCTTATGCTCACAGCAAGCGGGTGTGCTGCCATCAGTAAGGTGTGTTCTTGTCTGCACTGCTTTGAGGGGCTTTGTGTCCCTGGCAGACATAGGAGGAGCAGAAAGCTGTGTTGAGGGAGAGATCAGCCCCAGCAAGGGCCAAATACAAGGGGAAACTGCAATCAGTCAAACCGTGTTCTGGTTTTGCCACCTTCATGCCTCGCCTCCATTCGGAGCTTGTACCCGAAGCAAGCTGAGAAAGTAGGAGGGGAAATATTTCCATCCCAAACCGAAGGAAAGCTTGAGGTTGCAATTCAGTGGAAATTCGAGTTAATCTTTCTATTTGCTTGAGTTAAGTGGAAATTATTAAATCCTCCAGGATGCTGTCATGCTCTGAGTGCAGTTTGAAGTTTTTCGGGATGTTTCCTCTCTGCTTTCCGAGTGCTCGTGTGGCTCGGCAGCATTTGTGCTGCAGAAGAACCTTGTGTTGTGTGTGCTGTATGTTTCCTAAATAGCACTCACGGGCTCAGACCTGTCCGTGTGAAGCTAACACATAATCTTGGACCCTGTAGTAAGAAGGATTTGCGGTGGGATTGCTCTCATTCAGGATGCGAGAGCGTGGTGACGCGTGCCAGGCAGAGCCTGCTTGTGCCTACGGATGCTTGAGCTGCAGTGCAGCAGCAGCAGCAGAGTGCTGTGCCTCCTTAAAAGGGGAAATTCCCCCGCTGCAGGTAAACAAGAGCCAGTTTGATTGATCTGTGTGTTTCCAAACCGCGTGTTCAAAGTCCTTCTTTTATACGCGGCATCTCCTTTTGAGGACAGATAATAGCGTTCTGTGAGTAACAAAACCACCATATTGTAAAGCATGTACAGTGGTGTCCACAGGAGTAAAAATAGACCTGTCTTACGTGGCTTCAGTCTGGGGTGTGTTACAGGCAAGCTGCTGCTGCAGCGTGCTGCCAGCACAGCAGGAGCTTGCTGGGTGCACTCATGGAGCAGCAGAGCTCCACCAGAAAGAGCCTTTCACCCCACAGACCGAGAGCAAACCCAGTGTGCAGTGTTTCCCCTTGACTCTATTAAGGCACTGAGCTGTCTCCTCTGAAGTCAGCTATCAATTTCCTTTCTCTCTCTTTACCTTTCTGCAGGACTTTTGTGCCTGACTCTGGTCAGTGGGTTTTATTGATGGTGACAAGTTGAACAGACCACGTTTCAGTAGTTCAGTGATTCTGCTGGATTACATCAGAATACAGTGCTGGGAATGAGTTAAAAATGTTGGAAACTCACTGTGCATCGCAAATAAACTTTTTTAGGAATGAGAAGAAACTGGGGCTGAGTATTGGAAAGGAGTTGCATGCTTTGCAGGATGGGAATACTGCAAGTGAAGCAGCTTGTCTGGGCATGGGGGTGTGTGGGAAGATGCTTGGGGTGGGAAGATGCTCGGGGATGCTGCTTAACCCATCTCTGTAAACATATCCCCTCTCCTCCTAGTCACACTCGATCTTTATTTGCAATAATCAACATGCTGAAGGATCTCAAAGAAGCTTTAATGGCCAATTAGTAAGATTGCTGGCCAAGAGGATTTTTCTCCCCTAACGGGAGAAGTCTGTTATACCGTAAATTCCATTTTGTGTTGTTGGTTGAGATTTTTGAATGTGGGTGCTTTAGGGCCGAGGAGACCTGATTGGGGTGATGCTTTGGATAAGCCCAGCCCAAGGATAGGGATTGTTCATGACCATACCTGGAAATGGAGCTGGGGACCTGGTGCTGCAGTCCTGGGTGGCTGCACAGGTAAGGTCAGGTAATGTGTGCCCATAAATCTTTGTTAAGGGGAGGGTCTCTGCCATAGTAAAAAGATGCATGCCTCCTAAGTAAACACAGCATCTGCAGTATTTCCATTTGAAGTGCCATTACTGGTCGGCATTCTTATTATTAGGTTTTTTATTTGTTTAATTTGGAGAGTTGTTTGCATTGCCCCCGAACGCTGACTGCTGGAGCATCTTCATTTCTCGTGGGCGGAACGTGGAGATGTGTTTTCCATCGTTTGGAAGATTCCAGCTCGTGAGGTTGCTTTTTTCATTCAGCTCTCCCTTGTTTACCAGGGTATTAGATTAATGCGACGCAAACAGCGTGCGTTTTGCCCTAGGAAACAGCAGCAGTCCAGTCACCATTCCAGAAATTCCTCTCGGTTCATTTTTCTCTGTAACAGAGCTCGCAGAGCCACTGCACGTTGTAAATGTGAATCTGAAAAGGTCAATCCCCCGCGCGCCGGAGACGGGGATACGGGATGACAACAGCGCAGGGGCACGGATGAATTTTAAGCTGTAGATGGAGAACAATATGTTCAGAGAAAACTGTTCCAGTACACGCCTTGGGTACTGAGGAGTGATTCGAGGTAAAGCAGCGACGACTTCTCCGGCGTTACTCGGGGATTTCTGAACATGTGGCAGAGGGCAAATTGAAAGTCCAGATCCCACAGCTGGGGAGGGGAAGGAACTGGAGGAGCTGGGGCTGTTCTTTACTTGTGTTTGCTTTGCCCGTGGGATCCCAGAATGTAGAGGGGTTTTCCTGTTGGCCTAAGCTGTGTTGGATGCGTGGTTTTGAGTGTTGGTGCAGATCCTGCAGCTGGGGTTTAGTTCTTGTTCTGTGCAGTGGTGGGGAGCTTGCTGTCCTGTGCTGAGAACCCTGGAGGCTGTGGGGTGGGGTTCAGCCCTCCAGCCAGGGGTGGAAAAGCCATACACAGCGCAGAGCAATGGAATTGACAGATGTTTTCAGCTGCTGCTTTGTAGGTGGTGTGCAATGGATGTGAAGTTCCTGCTGACTGACTGCACAGTGAGTGAGGTGTGGGGCAGGATGGGCTTCGTAGCTGGTGTGCATGGGCTGCTGCTGAAGCATTGCCTCTGGAGGAAAACAAAAAATAACTGCCTTAAATGTAGGGGGTACGTAAAATGAGAGGTGCAGCGAAAGCTGGTTGGGGCAAGAACAGGAATCATAGAATCATTACGGTTGGAAAAGACCTCTAAGATCCATCCACCCACCCATGCACCAACACTGCTCACTAAACCATGTCAATAAGTGCTACATATACCCTCTGTCACATAGCAAAGCGGTTTGCTTTAATTAATGTGCAGGTGGAATCACAAATTGAGGATAACCATGTGGCACTGCTTTGAGAAACCTAGGAGGTGAGCACTGTGCTGGCAGCAGATGCCCGGGGCAGCAGGAGCCAGCAGCTCCTGTCCTCCAGCAGGCACAGAGACAGCCCAGCCCCACCAGTGGGACCCTGAGGGAGCAGCAGCCACACGGGATACTGATATGCTATAACTATACACCTTAAATAATAAACTTATCTTCAGCCCCGAGCAGCCTTGAATCCGTTTTTGTGCCTTTCCTAAATGTGAAATCACCCCTGGGCTGTTTTGCTGCCTGTGGGGCCGTGCTCACACAATGCAGTGCTGTGAGCGGTTGGCCTGGCTTTCCCCCCCACCCCCCCATTTGCTGAAGCCTTCATTTTCAGATATTTTCTGATTACTAAGAATGATGAAACTTTTTGGCATGGGCTGTTTTGACAAGCAGCCTTCTTGCATTGCTTGCAACTCTCAGTCTTTGCTTTATTTAGCTGTGGCTTTGAACTTCCTGCTTGCGGTGGGGCCTGTGTTTGTTAATTCCCCATAGCTCCAACAGTGGGCTTGCCTTTCCTCTAGCAGCTCTCAGGTTCTGTGCATGCTGCCTGCTGGGCTCAGACGTGCAGCCCAGGGCCTGCTATGGTGCTCATCAGTCTGAGTTGGGCTCTACTGATGTGTGGAGTGAGCTTTTAAATTAAGATGTCAGGAATGCGTCATTGTCGCATGGGAAATTCTGTTTTGAAGCTAACGTAGTTTTTGGAAGTAGCTTTTTATTTTCCTTGGTCCTTTTTCATTTACCTTTCAGGCAGCACCCTGAAGGGGATGACAAGAGGGCTAAAAAGGCCCATGGGACAACCGAATAAGTCTTTGCCTGGCACACAGGGTCACTGTGTGTGCTCTTCTGGACTTTCGGTGTGTGATGTTTGTGTGGTTCCAGTAGCTTTGGCTCAGTTTGTCTCATAATTTCTCTGCCTCTGAGGGTGAATCCCGGCAACTGTGTTTGAGTAGTGTCTTTGGTTCAGAAGGAGATCAGACAGCCAAGCACATGGCAAATATTTGACTTCTGTAACATTCGTAGACCTGTTCAGGCCCAGGCCCTGACAGATGCTGCCCAGAGAAGCTGTGGGTGCACCCATCCCTGTCAGCGTTCAAGGTCTGGTTGGAGGGGACCCTGATCTGGCAGGTGGGAACCACCCCAGGGTTGGAGGGGTTGGAACTGGGTGTTCGATAGAGTCCCTTCCAACCTATGCATTTTGTGATCTGTTTTTTAAAGAAAACATTTTCTTTTGTAATACACAAAAAGCGTTTCATCATGCAGCCACCTGGTTGTGCGTTCAAAGAAATCCCCGTGGATTTTAGACTTCACCTGGACGTTAATAAGAATACTCAAGAGATTGTTATGTCTTTACCACGGTCCCTGGACAGATCTTGAGCACTGTGCTCGTGCAGGTGCCGGTGGCATTTACGCAAATTCAGTCCTCGGGGTTGTTCAGTGCTCTTACTTTTCAGTCCTCTGTGAGATTTCGTGTTGCAAGGAAAAGCTTACGGGCTCAAAAGGAACGACCAAGTAGTACTTGTTAATATGCTTTCACGTTTATTTTGACCTGTTTACCATGGAAAATCTGGCACAGGATCTTACTGCTGTGAATTTCTCTTGGCACGTTTTGCTGTTAAAGTTAGCATGCCTTTCCCTTATTTTGAAGCCATTCAGCACCACTGGGTTGCTGAGCCTAATGTCACGTGTGCTCTCAGGGCTGGAAATGGAGCCTGGCCTGATCAGGCAGGGAATGAAGACTCAGTTTTCATAAAGCTGCATAGCACTGCTGCACATTGTGCAGACTGTGTCTCATGGTTTTTCCACATGGGGGGAACCCCTTCTGCAGCTTTCAGCACTCCATTTGGAGTAGGGAGTGACACTGGAGCTGTACATTGAGCAGAGGATGGCTACACCTCTGTAGCCTGAGGTGTTGGCTCAGTTGAGTCTGCATAGGAAGGAATTATCCTGACCTTCCACGAAACCATTCTGGAAGTCAATAAACGATGCCAGTGTGGGTGTATCCTCCAGTTGCTCATGACTGTAGTCATCTGGAAGGTGATGCTCCTTTGCCTTTCCACATCGTTACATATCTAATTGGCTTTCTTTCATCTCCATCCAGTTCTCTGCACAAAGCATGGGTCTTCCTGGCCCTAAGATGGTAATTTCAACAAAAACAGCTTCGTTTGAGTTTGCTGTTGGATGGCTCCGATGGCAGCATTCTTACCTTCTGTTATAAACAAGCATTTACCTTGGGTTGGTTTGTTTATTTTTAGAGCAGATTTGGAATATAGCATGAGAAATGGCCAGCAGCTCCTACACTGCAGTGCTGGTGTGTCAGAGCAGTCTCGGAACCGGATTCAGGATAACCTCAGTCACTAACATCCAAAATCTTAATCCAGCTCTTCCAAGCTGGAGCATGTCTGGTAGATGCTGCTTCAGTTTCTTACAGGAGTGAGCAGTAGGAATTATCTGAAGTTTGCATGCAGCAGCAGGAGCTGTGTCAAACAAATGGTGCTGCCTTCTGTAATCCCACCTCGAGGGCTGTGCAACCTCTTGGTGCTCCTCAAGCTGCTCCCCAGGCAGGAGACACATCCAGTCTGGCTACCCTGGGCTTACTGCTTGTGCCTCTGACTGGAAGCTTTCTCAGGGATGCTTTTACCTGGCTGGAGGGGGTCTTCCCAGGTGTTTTTGCTTCTGTTTTGTGGAAGAGAGGCTTGGTGGATCATGGAGAGCTTGCAGCCTTGATTGCTGGGCACGCTGACAGCTGCCTGGGACTCTGCAGCTCCATCAAACTCAAGTCCTCTGTTCGCTGACAGATCAGTTTCCATGCCTTTGTATTTATTTTCCTCAGTGAAGAATTCTCCTTTTTTTCCTCTGCTCTTTCCAATTCTGCCCTGCACTGAAGGAGCTGCAGCTCGTAAGGCATCTGGTTAGCAGCTAGCGAGATCCCATTGCCAGTGTGCAGGGACCATCAGTTTCCTTTGCCTCCTTTCTCTCTGCTCTCTGCTCCATCCAGGAACTTTCCCCGGGTTCATCTGCTTTCTGAAAGCAATGGTGTCATGGACTGCTAAGGAATTACTATTGCTTCCCTTTACTGCTGGAAATGCTCAGATCCTTCGGACGCAGATTGCCATGGAAATAGTTTCGTGGACAAGTCTTGTGTGGTGTGTGCAATAACAGAGCACGGGGATGGAAGAAGGAAGAAAACCCGTGCTGCTTTGTGCAAGTAGAATACCATCCACTTCCTATTTAAAGAGAGAGTTTTTTCCCCACTCATCATCTTGAAGATGATGAATGCAATACAGCTCATTAGCTCACTTCTTTAGGTGAGCAAATTTACTCTGCTTACTGCTTTTGGAGCTCATTTTGGGGGCTTCAACTACAAAGCTGCAGTTGGAAGCAATTCTGATGTTGTGAATGAACTTCACCAGTGCCCAGCGTGTTGTGCACGTGTCAGAACAGTCAGGTTTTCTTTCAGGGCCAAGATGGGAGCTGGAGACCCATCAGAACCATCAGGCTGTCCTTCAGCTGAATTTCTTCATGATGGTTTGTTCATCTGTAGGGAAGGGAATTTGAAGCTGGTTCAATTCAGCCTTCTCTCCTGCCTTTATAGTGTGCTTCATAGGTCTCCTTCTGCTGAGAATTGGAGATAATTTCAACTTTTTTTTTTTTTTTTTTTGTCTCCTCACGTTGGTGTCCCCGGTCAGTTTTTTTCAAACCTGCTTAAATATTAGTTTTGATAGAGGAGGCATTATGTCTGCGAATCCGCCTCTATCAAACGTCAGTTGTTATGCTCTGAATAGTCGGTGATTGTGAAGTGGCCATGAGCCAGCAGCACCTCTCCTGCTGCATGGGTTCTGCTTTTATGTTGTGCTGCAGCTCGTGGCATCTATGTCAGCACATCAAGCACCTTGCATTGGCAGCGGGGATCTCCTGTAGGAATATTTGTCTGTGATTCCTTCATCTTCCTGTGTCTAGCTACGATGGAAAGTTTTCCTCCCGTTCAGTGCAAACAAAAATCCACATTAAAACTGAAGAAAAAAGTCACCATACAGTTAACAGGGAATGGGAATGCTTTGCAGAACGGCCCGTGAAGGAGATGCCTGGCTGAACTTATGTTCCGTATTTAAGCTCAGTTCTTGGACTGTGCTGATTTCTTAAGGACAGTCACCTCTTCAGATGGCAGCCCCCTGCAGATGGTGGCAGATTGCACCCTCCTCCCCTCCTGCCAGCAGTGCGTGCTCGCTATCAGGGTAAAAGCAGTAGGGATGGAGCTATCTGTGAGAGCTGATGAATCTCTTGCCCGTATAATCAAAGTGCTTCGTGCCAGGGAAAATATCTAGGCATGTATTTATAGTAATAAACAGCATAGTCTTAGCTCCTTCGTTGCAAGCAGGGGTATTGCTGTTCTACCGAGTCTGTGAAAGTAAAATCTATTTTAGATACTTAGAAATGGTAGTCTTTTTTTTTTTTCCTTCTTTCTTCAGGGATTTAAAAATATCTGAATTGCAGATTTTAGAAATCCAAACGTTAATTGGCACTAAGTTAAGCTGGTAGGTACCAGTATGGCATGTTCCAGAACTGGGGGCTGTTTTCACAGGATCACAGAATTGTAGGGTTTGGAAGGGACCGTCGTGTCCAAGCCCCATGATGTCTGCAGCTGATAGTAGCTGTCCTCCCCTCAGGTAGGGCTGGGATAATGGGGGCTGCTGTGCCAAGGTACCAGGTTGGCTGTGAGCACTGCACTGTGTCTGAGCTGTCAGAGTCGGACCCTAGCGGGATCCAGCACACTCCACCTCGAGGACACATTCCAGTTTTATTCCTATGGAAGTGCCGAGCTGCTGTCCTGCTGGAGCTCTAGGACAGCACAGGCAGGTGGGTACGGCTGCGGAAGAGAGCCTAAGAGAAATGGTTGGGTAAGATAAGCCAAAAATAGAGCAGAATCTGATGCCGTGCTTTCCTGGTATCGCGTGCTTGGCTACAGCTGTGCGTATGAAATGTAATAGCAGCCTCTTCTGCCTGTAACCGAAGAGCAGAAGCGGCGGGTGTTTGGGCTGACCACGTGCAGAAGGTGCTGAGCCCCACAGGGAAGTTGAGCCACTTACAATTTGGGAATCAGGAGGGTGTATGTAAGCAGCCGAGCGCTGTAAGTGGTGCTTAGTGTGACTTACAGTAGGCTGTGTTGACTGGGTTAATGCTTGGTGTCAAACAGGAGCAGGTAAGCTTTCCGTGCTTGGTATTCCATCTTGCCTTGCTACCTGTAAGCCTGCAACAAGTAGTTGGGACGTAGGATGCCTGTTTTGCCTCTAGTGCACGCTGGGACTTGTCCAGAGTGGCTTGATTCCTGTTCACCACTTGGTTTTGGAAACTGATACAGAAGAATGCAATGAAAAACAAGATGAAATGTGAATATCTCACAGCGAGGGATGAAGGTAAACAGTGGCATTACGGAGTAGATCAGTGCTTCTGTAATTTGGCTTAAAAAGCCTTTATAGTTGTTGTGTGGGGAAGGCTCGTGACCCCTTTTGTGTCAACTTCTTCTGCAGCTTAGAGGACGTCGGTTTGCCCTGCTTCTGCTCCATCATATCTTCCAAGAGTGAATGATGGCACATAAAATATATACAAGACCTTTGCTGATGGTGTTTCTGAAAGGTGGCTCACTTTAGCATTAGTGCTAATAAAAATAAGAATAAAACAACTCCAGCCCTGCATAAACAGGACTGGACTGGCTTTCATCTCTGTGGGTAGCTTCTTCATTATGCTTGCAGGCCACGCATATTTCGAGCCCAACTCACAAATACTTTCTTTTATTGTCTCCTCTGCTCTAATCCCTTGTTCTTCCTGTAGGTATCTGCAGCATTTTATTTTTACCATCCACCCTTAAAGTATGAGTAAACAGTGCTTAAATACTGCATTTATTTTTGTTCAATTCTATATGCTGTTGCGATGCAGTGGATTTTTATAGTAGTTGCAGTCAATTCCAATTGAAACCATAATTGGTATTTCTACTTGATAGCTGCTGTAAATCTCAAAGAAAGGAAGAGAAGGATGCTCTCATTTTGTTAGGCTGCTTCTCTTTCGGATGCACAGTGCATCTTCCAGCTCTCTGGGCTAATTAAAATGCCATTACAGTACATGTGGTGCTACAATACAGTCTAGGGAGACGTCCAAAAATAGATTCTTGAGTGCAGACAAATTAGAGAGGAAATATGCACTGAGCATTTTCTCATAGGTTTAAAGAGAAATAATCCATTTGCTGCCTTAATTGCTTTCTTGTAAATGTTGAAGATTTTTTTTTCTCTGTAAATTCCGAATGAGTAGACAAATAAATAATACATCCATGATAATTACTATTCTCATTACTAATATTTTAACTTGTTGTTAGACACCACAGCTGTTAATATGCAAGTCAGGATGTTTTAGCGGGTTGTGCTTAATGGTTGGGGGCAGACTTGTATTCCGAAGCTATTCTGTTTTAATCACCTGGTATCCCAAGGCTGTGAGGTTAGCACATACCTGTTTTTAGCACTACGCTCTGACCAGAGCCCCACCCCCAAGAAGTAATGCAGGAAAATAGTGCTTGCATGCTGTGTGCAGCAGTGTGGCTGGGAGAGCAAGCTCCGTGCAGAGGGTCAGCCCTGCAGAGTGTGACAGTTGGTGCTGAGGAGGCTGTATGCAGGCTGTGAGTGTGGAATTGTAATCTTATTTTTATTTCTAAGCTTGGTTTAGGGCTGAATTAAATCCAGTCTCCCAGGCAAGAGCTCCTCTTCTTACAAGCTTTGGATGTGGTGCTGGTCATGCATGCAGTGGCTGAGCACCTTAAAGCAGGGTCCTTCTGGGGTTGGGGAGAAGGGGAGTGGGTCCCTTCCTCTCCTTTGTAAGACAAACTCACGACTGCTTTGCTAGAAAGCAGTAGAGAGAGGAAGGTGGCTATTTGCTCGATGACAAATCAGGAGTCATTGATCCAGAAACATCCCTTTTCTCTATAGAGACCATAGCAGGAGCTTAATTTTAAATGTGGATGCACACCCTCGAAAGGATGTGGTTGGGATATTCTCTCAGATGCCAACTTTTTTCGAGTCCTTTCTCAGAGGTTTCTCCTTGATTGCCTGCAATTCATCTTCTAAAACCGAGGGCAGCGCTTTTGCCGAGCAGGCTGTCACGTCTCTGAGTAATTACCTCCCGTGTCTTGCATATGTGCCTGCTAATGCATCCTGGAATGAACTTGTGTCTTCTGCATCGCTGCCAAACGGTGGATTCTCAGTTTGCAGAGCGCTTCTTTTTCGTTGTGTTGTTACTTGGCCCAGCAGTGCTCATCCTATAACTGTGCATTTAACCATGATTATTGTTGAGGTGGGAGGGAGCTTCTCATTTGTGATCGAACCTTGCACCCGATGGCCAGCTTGTCGTTGAGCTCTTCTTGCCCTGCTCCCAAGTGTCACCTCTGTGATGTGATGTCACGTCTGAGATGTGAGCTTCACCTTGATCCGTCGATGCCACTGATTTGTGCTGCTTGTAATGCTGTGCTTTCTTTCTGGAAGACAGAAGCATCTCCTGTTGACTGTGGTTCTTCCTCCTGCCTTCCCCACCTCCCCTCACAATCTGCCTTTGTGTCTCTTTAGGACTTTCCCTGCTCTCTTGGAGGTCTTTAAAGACAACTCCTGGTTGTTCATCACCTTGTTCACAGAGTTCAAGTAGACCAGGCTGATTTGCATCGGGCCTAAAGATCTGAATAAATGAAAAGCTATTTAAATAACCTTTTCCACTTCTGCCCTTTTCCAGTTCTGCCCTGCGATTTTTAACTCATCGGAGCTGATTATAGGAAGGCTGCGTACCGTTTTGTGGTGGAAGTGAGCTGAGAGCTTACTGAGCCTTCTGTTTCATTCATCGTTTTAGTGATGCCCATTTTAGTGGGGAGAAGGAATGAAGCTGGACTTCCCTGTCCTTGTCTAATCTGCTTTCACGTTGGATGTTGTTCTGCTTTGTTTTGCTTTTTCATCTTTCCCTTCTCCCGAGTGCAGCCTGCCTGCTTTGTGCTGCTGAAACCCAGCTTTGTAGCTGCTGTCTGTGGCTAGTAGAAGTGCCGAGCAGCGATGGCACAGCTTGCCCTCTTTGCATATTCTTTGCTACCCTTCCTCAGCAGCGAGGCAAGCTGCTTCCCATCCCTGCCCAGGTTTTCAGCATTGCAGAAGCGCCCTGTGATCCCCTCCAGGCAATAGCAAGGACAAAACTGGAGATCTGTGTGTGGCACGGATATTTTTAGCATCTTCTGTCTGTTTTTTTAGTTCTGTAATTGCCAAAGCTGTCTGTGGAAATGCACGGTGAAGCTTCTAGGGGGTTGGAGCTGAATACTTTGGAAAGGAAAGGGGGATAGGGATCAGGGAGGGGGATGGTGCTGCAGGATTCAGAGCCTGAGGTGCTCTGCTTGTTTTGGGAAGCTCACCTGCAGCCTCGGGTAATGCAGACACTGCGACCATCACAGTCCTGAGCAGAAAGGCTCAAAAAGACTCCCGTGCTTTAAAAAATACTTTCTGTGATTGATCTATCATTTGTTTTGCAGCAGAGATTGAAGAGACTCTTGGTTTGGGTTTTTCCATCAGTTGGAAATGTCGATACTTGGCTTCTCAGAATTAAAAGCAGGTGCAGCTCTTAAATCCCCAGTCACCAACACATGTGTGAGTGATGTCGGATGTTCTTGTGACACTCAGCACACACAGCAGTGCAGGAGTGAGTCCACAAAGCAAAACAAGGGCTTGTGTCACTTGGGTGTGCTTGGTGCATGTCCCACTGCCGCCGGTGGACGCGAGGCTGTCTGCCCCAGCCGTGCTGCTGGTCTCACAGTAACAATCCAAAAGCAAATAATGCGTGGTGGGAACGACCTGTTTTATCTACAGGACAGTAATTAACTTGCTTGGGAAGGAAAGCTCAGCGTGGCTGCAGTTTGGTTCATTTGTGTGTGTTGCCTGGGGCTGCACCGATGCTTGGGTGTTGGCAGTGGAGGCAATGCCACGCAGGCGATGGAGACCCAGCCATGCTTTCTGTCCAGGAGCCTGAAACAGTGCAAACAGGGAGAAGAAAACCAAGTGTGATTTGTTTGTTTGTTTGTTTAACATTCCACCACATCGGAACATTTTGTAGTACTGAGCTTTGCTTTGACTGAGAGATGGGGTGGCTTCTTTGATGTCTCCAGACAGGGTTTGGCTTGATGGTATCTGTGCTGCAGCACAGAGCTCAGTAACGCGTTACAGGAGATCAAGTGAGACACGGCTGCCAGAGGTGTGGGTATTTACAGTGGAACAACCCAATGTGAGATGAAGTTTTCTGCAGTCACGTATTCGTAAGAGAAGTGCTGGAAGCATACCGTAGTGAAGCATCACTTGAATTGAGCATTTTTTTGTTTCAGCCACTACTGGGGGGCAGATGGGAGGGGGAGAGGGTGACTAGAAAATCTGGTCTGGCAGTCTACAGCAGTGGGGATCATGTTCTTCTGTTTTAACTCTACTTGAATGCAAGATACAATCTTTGAAATATTTTAAATAGAGAACTGCTTCAGCAAGAAGGATTTCTGCATATCATTTACGAAGTATGTTTTTAATGCCTTTCTGAAATCCAAACTTATGCAAAACGGGGCTTGTTATGTATGTCTGCGCATTTTAATCTCCGGCGGTGATTTGCCAGCTTTCCTTCCCATCTCCCTGGCATGTTATAGCCATTCTTCAACTTCTCTTCACGGGGATGTGTTTCTGCCTTAACCCTGCTCTGTTCTTCTGGAGAAGGAAGGAATAGTTGTTCAGCTGTGGTATGGTGAGCTTTATAAGCTGACGTGCCTACTTCTTCGAGTTGGGATCGGTACCAGTTGGACTTAAAGACCAGGAAAACCTGAGTGCATTCCAGGCTACGGTGTCTTTCATTTTGTGCTGTAGTGTAAGCAGTCGTTAGGCAGCTGCTGTCCTGTTTGTGTTCTTGTTTCTATTGATTTGTGCTACTTGTGTGTTTCTGGTTCGCGCTGCTGATTGGTTAGTGATTTATTTTTTTTCTTCTGCTTGGAATGTCTAAAATAGCTCAGCTAACCAAAGAGTTGTTGTGATGTTTTTTTCTCTTTCCAGATGGGCTTTCTGGCAGGGACCAGCCAGTAGAGCTGTTGAATCCACCTAGAGTGAACCACATGCCTAGCTCTGGTAAGAAGAAACTTCTATTACATGTTGCTCCTATTCTGGGAATGCAGTAAAATGTTATGCAGATCTGTCTTACAAGTGGATAAGCAGAATGCAAATGCAGTATGCTGGAACAAAGTGTGTCAGAACTTGCACAAATCTACTTTCCCAGGCTGGGCAAGTGGGGTTTGGGAGCACAGCAGTCTTGGGAGGCTTAAATAACTTAGCCCCAACCCTCGGCAGGGAGCTAAGGAGTGACTAGCCTGGCGGAGCTGCTCGATTTTCCTTAGAAAGAAGGGAACAGCACAGCAAAGCAGCACTTTATGAACGTTTTCACAGCTTAAAAGGAGAACTGCAAAGCAAAGTAGGTTTTCAGAGTTTCTGCTCCTATTAAGGAAAAGTCTCCTTGTGTTGAAATGAGCAAAAAGTCGGAGCCAAACCCGGGCTGATCAAAGCAGATCGTGCTGAGCTCCTGGCTGTTTGCTTTTCTTCCCTGTCCTTATGATCCTGCTGCACTGTCTCCTGTCTTGTCTTGCTGGTATGAAGCAAGCAAAGCAGCCAGTATTGGTCTTGGAGGTCGGCTGCTTCTTGTGGGGCAGAGGAGAGAAATCTTACAGCTCACTGTTTGAGCACTTCAGAAAATTGTTTGCATCCAAAATGCGTGAAATGCTATAAAAAACGTTTCTTTTGTTTTTCTGCCTTCTCTTTTCCAAGAGTGTTGTGTTTCCAGGTGCATACTGATAGGAATATTTATGCTAGGGATGATTTGATATATGAAGCATCGTCTACTTTCCAGGTAGGAGCTCAGGTTTTCCCAAACCCCAGCTTTCCCTTCTTGATTGCCTTCCAAAATCCCTTTAGGTCCTTTTATATTAAGGAAGAGATCTTGCAGAAGATGTAAGTACTTCTGGTAATGCAAGTTGGGAAAATGTAAATGAAGTATATTCAAAACAACTTCAGTGGATTAGGAGGAGGGAAATGGGCTGCGATCTAACCTAGATTTTTGTGGGCTGAAATGCATTTCTGGGGAAGGAAACCTTACAGAAGTTGAGCTATTGTGCTGGGGGAAGAGAAGAGACCACTACTACCAGTTCTGAAGGTTTGGCTTTGCATTCTTGAGAACTCTGCTTTCGCTGAGTGTGCTGCAGAACGTGTGTCTGTCAAGTAAGGGAGGTTAAATTTTCCTAACCCTGAGAGGGGCTCTCATTTTAAGTCTTCCTTGATAACACAGGTCAACTTAAGATTTTCCAACCCGTTTCATATCTGCACGCTAGATGGAATTTTGTGAGACTGTTAAGTGCTCAAGAGGAATCACATTCCACCCTTCTGTCAGTAAATAGATCAATGACCAGTATTATAAATGTATGATGACTTCTAGCCCTCTGCTCTCTTTTGGAATTGATTTCATTGTTGCTTGTAATGTTTCACATTTTCTTTAGAGGTATTTCGGGACAAAGGGTGCTGCTGGTTAAACAGCTTGGGTAACCCGATGCTAGAGTTCGTCATGCTCTGTATTCCCCAGATGATAGGAGGCTGTTTTAAAGGGCTGTGAACTCTTCAGGATTCATATAGTTCTTACCTTCTGTACTGCTTTTTGAGTATTTTCAATAGTTCAGTTGTCTGCCTACTGAAAAATAAGCAGCTAGACATCAAAGGAGAGCTGTGCTCATGTGAAGTGGGCATAATGTGAGACAGGCAGCAATGACTCTTTGTTAGATGACTTCCAGCAGCATTTGAGCCACAGGTACTCCTGTCTCATGCTTGAAAGCTCAGGTCAAACTGACCGTGTGGTGGGTGAAGGTCAGGAGAACTTCTGGGGGGAAGGAAATGAAAAAGTGACCTTTCAATAAGAAGCAGCATCAGCTGTGAGCATGGTCACCCTGATGCTTTTCACTTGGGATCCTGAACTTAGTTTTTTGCTGAAGAAATCTTTCGAGCCTTGCAGTGTGTGTGTGAGCCAGAAATGTGCATCTGATATTTTTATTGTCAGAATGGTAATTAAAACATTGAAGCCGAGTCTGGCAAAAAGCAGATAGTTTGGTGAGTTTGTGAGGGCAAGCAAATGCCACTGGCCTTGTGAGTGGCTTATCAGCTGGCTTTCAAGAGTGGTGCCTGCCTGTACCTGTGTATCTTGATGAGTGTTGGAAATGAGCATTGTCCTCTGTCTTTTATCGTTGCTACATATAGGAAGTTTGCTGCAAACCCTTCTGAGAGAAGACAGGGAGAAAGAAGTTAGATCTGGCTTTGTGGGGCGTTACTCCAGGTCTCAGGCATAGCTGAAGTAATGGGATTGAAAACCCACTCCAAACTTCATCCCTTCGTGGTAAAGCAACTGGTTTGTAGGGCTCATGATGAATAAACCTGCTGTTGTGTGGCAGTGGATGATGAGCAACCTGTATCCCCAGTACTGCATTTATAGTGGAGATAAAATCACTGTGGTGAGTTTATAGGAAACCAAAACGTTTTCTCTTTGCCACAAACCAAGCAAAGGAGAAGTCTGATCCATGTTCATTGTTCTTCTCTGATGTAAAAAAAAGTAGCCGAGGGATGTAAAATACCCCAGTTGGGTCCTGTGGCAGCATCTCAAGTATGGAATTGAAATGTTTGGGGTGCTTCTATGGAACTGCTTCAGGAGTGTATGGGGCTGAGTAGAGTGAAGTCCAGTCAGCAGGTAGGTGGGCTTTCCTGGAGATACTTTCTCTCCTTTTTGCAAAAAGTAAGGATGAATTTGAGAAAAGGAGTGGTGTTTCCTTAACTTCTACTCGCAGAATTCGTAGAGTTTCAGAGCAGGAGCTGCACAGGTACAGACACGGTGGTCAGCAGGAGAGAAAACTTTCAGACACGTGAACATGCAGGTGGCTGTTGTCTGTGACCAGTGGCACTGGGTCACTTGCAGAAGTGGGATGGAATCGTTCTGCATGGAAATGTCGATTTTAAGTACTCGGTGTGGTTTTAGGGTATTTTTCTTGTTGTTGTTTTTTTTTTTTAGCCCTGAGTTTACACAGCCTGTGTCTAAGGGAACTGATTAACATGAAGGAGGGAGGGACAGAATTCTCTTGCCCCCTTCCTTTCTCTTCCATGCTTTTAGAATTAGGTGTCTTTCCATACTGCAAAGCTGGGGAGCCAGTCTTAAAGACCTCAAGCGTATAAGTACCTGGATGCATTTAAGGTAATCCTCTTAAAAACATCGCTTACGTACTGTTGATTCCGTCCATCCATTTGATAAACCGATCATCATTAAGCATATCTTCATTACTTAGAATGAGAGTTGTTTTCTTTGTGAGGCTGTGTTTGTGGTGTTCTGGATCAGCTTGAGAAGGCGTATACAAGAGGGTTTTCTGGTCAGTGGAAACTTGGTAGCTGCTCGTTCTGTTGCCAGTGAATCCTACCCCAGTCAATTTTCAATATTAGAAATGTGGAGCACTTGGTATCTGTGATACGTAAAGAAAGCATCAGAATTAAATGTGATGTTAACTAGTCCTCTTTAAACTCAAAAGCTTTACTTTGTGTAGCTCAGCTGCAAACTGGACCTACCAGTCCCAACTGACTGCTGGTGTTCCCCATTCTACAGGCCTGAACTGGGGAAGAAATCCCCCTTCCCATAACATTTCAAGGACACCCTCTCAAGCTGCCGTAGAAGCAATAGCAGTGTTGAGCAGGCTGCCCCATCTCCCCGTTCACGTGTCCCTGCCTGCAGGCCTTTGCTTGTCCCTTGCGGGCTGTGCTGGGCCTAGTGCTGCTGTGAGCCCGGGCATGGTGCTGAGATAGCAGCCCCTCACCTCTGCTTCTTCCCTGGTCTCATTATCCAGTCTCACTTCCACGATCATTTGAAAAAGTGCTGATGTATCTGAGAATAAATGGTCTGCGAGAGCCTCTGGACTAATATTGTTACACAATTTTACAGGCTTTTGAAATCAGAGATTAATCCCAGCCTCGACGAGGAAGGAGTGGTAGTTCATTTGGCCTAACGGAGCGGAATGCCGTGCTTTTGTTAATTTACCCCTTCAAAGGCAGAGAATGCCCTCTCACTGCACTACATTTTCAGATATTTGCTTGCTTTCTATAGCATGTCTGCTTCAAAAGCTCCTTCAGAGTGAAACCGAGCCGGCGTGGCACGGTGGGGCTTTGAAGCAGGTACGGGTTGCTGCCGGTCAGTCAGGATTTGGGGCTCCCGACAGGCTCGTGCCTCTGCGCACAGGAGCTTGCTCGTCCTTGTTCACACCGGGACGTGTCAGAATGGGGATGGTGTGTGGTTTTATCGTGCTGCAGGAGGGTAGCTCACGTTCTGAAAGGCCGGCGCTTTCATGTTAAAAATATCCTCATCTGTTCTCCGTGGAGTCTGGCGAGGGGGGCAAAGTGAGTTCTTGAGAACATCGTTTAAATGTCAAAACAGTACGCTACGGTTCAGTCATTGTTTGCTTTTTAGCTTTTTGTTAGCTTATTGTTTGCTTATTTATAAGCTGCAGCTATTTTTGTCAGATGTGGTGGATGAATTTTTTCACCGTTAGGATGCTCTGGCATAGGACAGCGAAGGAACTGCAGGTTAATGTAGATTACAGCCCTGATAGTTGCTCTGTAAAGCCAAGTTGCAGACAACACAAGGTTTTTTCCTGGCCTAAGCTAGCAGCCTCCATGATGGCAATTATTGTTTTCCAACTGGAAGCAGTAGTGAAGTTCCCCTTTGTAACACACTGCTCAACAGGAAAGTTCAAGCCTTAGGGCCTCCAATTTTCTTTGTTGTAGTCATAAGATAGTTTAGTGACTCTGACTCTTAGGCAGCTCATCCCCACGTTGTGGTTGTGTGAGGATATGTGCTAGATGTGAGTCTTCCTGCCAGCCTGGTGTAAGTGAAGTGTATGTGGAGCTCCAAGAGATGGAACAGCTTTTCCTGCTGCTTTGGGTTTACTGGAGTGGGGATCACTTGAGTGCTTGCCCAGAACGTGGTCTGTGGATATCCTGAACTTGGGTGGTGGGAAGAAGCTCAGAGCTCTTAAACTCTATTTTATTGTGGTTTTTTTTTCTTGGAGGGGGAAAAAAACTTTGTCACTTCCTTCCTTAAGCACAAGGAAACTGCTATTGAGCAGAGGAGGTGGGAAGAATTAATGGCTTGTTCCTGTTCTGAAAGCAACACTTAAATCTTAAGTGTGTGAACACCGCGCTGTTTTCTTTGATGAGAGGTAACTGGCAGGAAAGTCTGCTTTGTCTCAAGACTCAACACGCTGCTTTTCTTTATTCTGCCCTCACCTCAGTTTTAGCTGATAGGAGTTGACTATAGATGTCCCTGGATTTGCTTGGCCCCGAATGTTCACCAAGTGTTATTTTCAGAATACCTCTTCTCTCACTTCCCCCACCGAGGGAAAGGCTGCTTTGTGCCTTTGCTGTCGTACAAAAGCGGGTGAGGGAGGGAAGAGCCTTTGAATGCATGACAGAATTGATATTAAACTTTCTGACTTCTTAGTGAAGGAGGAGATGGCAAGATACAAGCAGACATTTAAAGGCTCACTTGAATTGTTAATCAGTAATCTGTTCCCATTGCCTCTGGCTCTTCTAAAAATAACAGTACTGTGCAATGAATGAAAAGCGATAAATATTTCATGGAAAGTTGATCATGGAATCAGGCACTTCTTGGGGGAAAATGGTGCATTTTTCAGATGTGATCTGTCAGTGCCTTTGCCGCATCGTGTTTTCCATGCGTGCAGTGCAATCTGTGTGCGTTTTGTCTGGATCTGCAGCCCTGGAGAGGCTTGAAAATCAAGATGAAGCTTTTTTTTCTCTTTTTCTTCCATCACCTTTTCCAGGGGACACTGTTGCCCTGTGACTCGTAACAGACATTTTGTTTCATCCGGATTGAAGACAAACCTGTGTGTTTCCCTTCGAAGGCTATGAAGGATTCTGGAGTGGCCTGTCTCACATTGTCCTCTTCTTCCACCAGCTTCTCCCAGTGCTCTTAGCTGCTTCATTTGCAGTGTGTTTGCTTTGATCCAAGTCCTTTTTTTATTGGTGTGCTCCGTACTACAGAGCTCCCAAGAGTGCTTTATGCCAAAATTAACTAGGTATAGTTTATTGCCATGGGAGAAATAGATGTCGTAGGTCTGTGCCCAGCAGCCATGTGCATTCCAGGGGTTTTAGAAATACCTCTTTGATATGCATTTATCAAAATCCTAGATGCTCTTCCCCAGTGTATATTGATTTTCAGGATTGTATACGGCTCTGCTTTGTCACTGGACAGTGGAGGGAATATCAGGTGAATGGCGTTTGCATCGATGGCCTAAATTTGTTTTGATGTCAGGTGTTCAGGCCGTGAAAGAAGGGATGTTGCCTTCAGCAGGTAGGGTCTTTTGAGAGCTGGATTGCAATGGGAACGTTCCAGTTCACCAGCGTTGATTTCCTTCTGTGTCCTTGTCCTCCAAAATCACTTCTCCAACTTCTCAAAGAGTACCTGTGGGAGTGCTCCCTTCCCTCCTCGCTGTCTTCTTCCAATCAGACCACGGCTTTGTCACCAAGCAGACGTGAAATCAGTTTTCTCTGCATCACATACGGAGCCATAAGTTCATTCACACTAGAGCGATCTCATTTAAGTGTGCATTTAATGCTGAGTTGTCATTTGCCAATTAAACGGCTGGAATTGAGGTCTGCCTTAAGCCGGTGTCTCCTTTAACTTAAAACAAGTGCTTATGATTAAATATCTGCTCCTTTGGCTTAACTAATATCTTGTGACTTAAACCACTCAATTGTTACTACTTCTCCATCTGTTTTTCATTCAAGAAATTGTGTCATATTGGATGATTCATTCATATTTGATTAGAGATTTCATTATAAGCTGGTCTTAAGTTTTTATGATCTAATAAAAGGCTTTGGAATCACTGACATGGAACTGTAATTGTAATATCATACAGAATAAATGTACTGCACATTTTTAATGATACTTTTCTGTATATTTTTTTATCCTGCTATACTTCTTGCTGGTGGATTGCGTGAAGTGAATTCATTTACAAGTTTCTAACAACGTCCAGGGACTGACCATTGCCATTGTTGTGCAGAATTCTTCGTAAGCTGTTGTATCAGCTCTCCAGGTGACACTCAAGGGCACATTCAGTGAAATTTAGGTCAAACTTCACCCTCCTTAACCCGTATTTGTAGTCCTGTTCATGAAAGCAGTCATGCTGTAATGATATCATGAAGGTCTTTAAGATCCGGAATCGTTGGGGTATGTGACAAATGGAAGGTTTTTCTTTTCAATAATAGAGTGGATCCTGTGTGCAAATTGTTTCTCAGGTGAAATTGATGAACACAGTATGTTTTCATGTCTTCAAAAACTTGATCAAGCTCTTAAAATAGGGCCTTTGAATGAATAATAACAATAGAAGTGATGGGAGGAACTGCATTTGTGCACAGTTTTTCACTGTTCCAAAAGTACCTTAAGATTTTAAGGGGTTCTCAGTTGTTACGTAGTCACAGCTTATTTCTGTCCTTTGAATACTCAGGGATTTGTTTTATTAAAATAATATTAGACCACGTTATTTTCTGCTCCTGTTTTTGTACCATTTGGTCTGTGTAGGCTGACGATCAGGGTAGTTCATACTCCTCAACCATAACATTTTCTTTGGAAGATGGTTATGTACAGGATATGACAGCGTGTTTATCACGACTCAGAGATCTGAAATGGCAGTACCAAAAAGGTGCAACCACACAAACCCCTGTATAAGGTTTTAGAAGTGGCTTTGGCCTGCCTTCCTTGAGAGGGGCAGCCAGAGAGCGGTTGCTCCTCATTGGCACTCTTGTTGGGAAGCTGAACCTTGTCACAGGCCTTGCTGAAAGCTTGTCTTCAGCTATGGTGTTGGGGAATTGGTTTAAATCAACTCTTTCAGCTGGGTTAAGATACGTAGGCAGGCACCCTGTTTGGCGTGGGTGCTTCAGTCTCGGATTTACAGACCGCACTCTAGAAGAGGGTGGACATAGATAGCAAGGCTCCTTGTGCAGCATCCCTAGCTCCTCAAGGCCTGGCCTGGAAGCCCTTTCTGAGCAGTACTTCATGGCCTGTGCACTGGAGAGGCATCCAGGCGTTGAGGGAATGCGATAGCTCCTCACAGGGCTTAAAAATATCCACGATTCATTCCAGCGGTTCATTATTCTGGAATGAGGAGGCACTGTGTTTGGTGCCAGCTTGCTCGGTGACCTTTGGCAAGTCTGTTGGCTTTCCTTCCCCAAGAATAACAGTCTCTGCCTGTCTTCCTAGGGGTTTGTTGTTGCTGTCACCTGCTCAATACCTGCGGCAGATAGTAGGGAATTAAAATTAATTTGGTCCTAGTCATATCCAGGTGATCATCTGGGCACCAGACCTCGAGTCAGCGTTAGCAGCTGTCGGTCTGCGTCGTGGTTAGGAAGGTGAAGCTTGAAAAAATAACTGTTCCACATTAAGCCTCCTATTAGCATCAAGGATTGCAGGCAGTAAGAACTTTTCGTTGTTTATTCATTTATTTTTGCAACCTTTAATACAAGATGGATTCTGGTAAACGTAGTGCATTGACTCCATGGCTGTATTTTCTACGTGCATCCACAATTAGTTCCTATTGAGCAAATAATGTATTGTGAGAGTGACTGAGCTGGATGGAGGTAGAAAGAATGTGCAGGAAATAATCTGGGCTTCTGAACTGTTGGAAATGAAGGAAAATAAGACGGTGACAAGAACTGAAAAAAAACCTTGTCTGAGGATGAAAGCCATAGCGATGTCTGGAAGATGTTCAGAGTATTCTCAGTGTTAAATCAGCACCAGGGGAGTTTTAAATGGGGAAAAGTTGAAATGATGGAGGCAAAAGAACACTTTAGAGAAGTGGCAGTGGTTTCCTGCGTTTCAGTGTGTTTTTCTTCTTTTAATATGGTCTGTCTGAATTCTTTGTTCTTGTACTTTCTTTGAACTTGGAACATCTTGGTCGAGCTTCTCCTGATAGTTGCCCTCCTTAATTGAAACAACAGTAGCCTTGCTGCCGTTTAAATGGAGGACTTTGGAGACCTGAACAAAATCTTGTGCTCACACTTTCTTTTGGCAACTGACTTGCTAAGAGGCAAGAGCTTTGTATTTTATGACTGATTATTCGTAAGTAAATGCAGTTGGTGCAGTCTGAATTTTATTCTTGTGCCCTGAGTCAACCGGCAGGAACTGGCATTTGCTTCTGTTGCGTTTCCCATAAGCCGTCCTATTTATAGCTTATTGCAAGGGGAAGGCAGTGTAACTTGTGCCGAGATAAGCCCTTAGGGCTAGAGAAGAGTTATCTTACCCATGCAGCATCGACAAGGCCGTGGCCAACCCCGAGGTGTGGGCATCTTCCCTGAGGCGTGGTGCAGTGGGGCAGCTCTGAATCCTGTGTCTTCCTCGTCATTTACGTGTGTATATTTATATATATATTATATGTATATTTTCCCACATCAAAAAACCACTCCCCGTACATTGCAGAGCAGCAGTGTCAAAGCCCTGGTTGCTCATGAGTGATTCCCCTCTTACTCACTTGGTTGGTGTCTCCCCAGTAGAGTTGGTCTGCCACGATGCCCAGGTGGACATGGAGGCACTGCAGCCCCGAGATGTTTCTGGTGCCTGTGGAGCTTAGAGATCTCACCTCCTCTCATGCAACCAATGCCTGTTGAGTACCCAAAAACTTAGTCCTGGGTGTGCAGTATTAGGAGTAGATGTCCACCGTATGTGCTCATCAGTTGATGCTGTTCAAGACAACACGGCAGCTCAGTGCCACGAGTCCTATCTGCATATTCATGTCTCTGATCTCCTTACTGGTGATAAATATTTATAACACAGAGCTGCTTTTTATTTTGATGCGCAGTCACGAAGATAACATTCCTTAATCCTCACGGTCATAAATGATGTTCTTACTTCCTTCTGTCGTTACTAAACACACCTGAAGGTGAATGCGCTAGATTTTATTTGTGATCCACCAGCAGGAAAAAGCAAGCAGATCTAATTCGTGTTCTTCTGACAGTAAGCCAAGAAACCGATATGCTTTTTATTTAACTTGAAAGTTTCTTAAGATGGTATTAGACCTGCCCCATCTGTCTCAGCACAGGCTACATGGCGGAGGATTTTACTTAACTGAGCAGTTAAGTTATGCTGATAAAACTGACAGTAATTCCTTAAATGTGCTGAAGCACTCTTAATGTGACACCCTCAAATGCAGCGCACCTCGATCCAGGGGTCCAGAAGCATATTTATTTGATTTCTCCAGCTTTCAGAAAAGAGCATGCTTCAAACAAGCAGCTGAGGTCCCTTCCAAACCCAGAGATTCCTGCGATTCTGTGCTCAGCCGTTGCACGTTTGCCTACCCAGACTGAGCTGCAGCCCGAGCTGGAAGTGCTACCTACCTCTGAATATACAGGAACAAAAAAGACTGCTTCAGGAACCCGTCTGTCACTTGCATGAATTTTCTTAAATTATTTCTGAACAGACTTTATTACTGTATTTCAGAGTGAAGGATGGCATTGCGCAAGCTGAACTGGATTTGCCATGCTGCTGCTAGTAGCCATGGGGCATTCCCAGGTGGGAGCAGGGGCACGGGGCTCAACAGAAACACTAAGCATCATCCCCTGAAATCTAAATATGTAGCACAGTTTGGGTTTGCATGCTGTTTGAAGTGTCTGTGTGAGGGTATTTAGCCTCTCAAGATATGTTTTGGGTTTTAGAGCCGGTTAGGGCGCTCCAGAGAGAATGGCTCCTCCTATGTCTTTCTACTTCAGGCAGTATATAGGGGCTAAAAAGCAACCCAGTTTTCCATGGTGGAAAGTATGTTGTGCTGGCACGCTGCAAGTGGACCATTTACTGGGGTTAAAAAAGGAAGGGAAAGAAAGGAAAAGAGGCACGTGCACACACATTGATCCACCTGTTTATGTATATATAGGTATAAAACCCATAAGAATTCATGCGTATTATACGTAGATTGCTGTGTGATGGACTGTCATTCCCTAAAGCTGTGTTACACAAAATCTAGATCTTTGTTATCCTCAGCTTTGCTTTTTCAGGCTACGGAGTTGCAGGCTTCCAGTTCCTACAGGTTATAAGGTAGCACTGTGAAGAAGGCAGGATACAGCCTGGAGAGGAAGAGAGTTGAGTCAGGGCTGTGACAGAAGTACCTTGGTCCAACCAAACACAGCCCAGGGGAAGCTGGAGAATCCCATCCATCTCGTATCAAGTGAGTGTATGCTGTCAAGATGATTTTGTACCTTGACCTGACCTCCTGCAGGGAGGGACCCCCAGAACTGGTGTTCCTGTGGAAAGCAGCAGAGGACTTGTCCTGGTAACTTGTGCCTTAAATTGTGGTGACTGCCGTCCCTGTGGCTTGCTGGCAGCGCTGGTAGGAAGCTGCACTTTGTGGTGTACCTGTGGTGCCTCAGAAATTCGGAATTGCACAAGGATTACTCATTGTGGGGTCAGTAACAGTGACTGCATACTTGAGGTTGAATGGTAAACTTTCACTTCTGCTATTCTGTGATTCTATAACTGATGGTATTAATACCCAACGTGTTTTAAGAGATGAGTGTTTGAGTGTCACGCAAACCCCATACCGTATTTCTCGTAAAGGTTTGTTGTTAAGAGCTAGACAATGTAATTAGATTGAACAAGGGGAAAACAGACACCTGAATAACACCACAGTACTTGTTTCTCCTGTTACATACTTAGATGACCCACTTGAAGAGTTTCTCCCGAGCGCTTCAAAAATGAAGTGCTACTCAATCAAGTAGGATGAGAAGGGAGGGCTGAGGAGTAATTGCAGGGCTTGTGTTATTCTCATCAGGAGCAGTTTCTGTCACAGTATGTGCTCTCCAACAGGACTGTGTCTCCTGTTCTGTGGTTAATTTTGCCCTGTCTTCATTTGGGGCAGAATGGGAGGATGTATCCCACTCTCAGACATACAGACACTGCTCTGAATTTCTGTACTCTCTGGGAAAAGAGTTACTGTTCCCAGAATTTCTCCATGGGAGTTTTTGAAGTCATACTGCAAATGCTTGTTTGTAGAGCTTCATGGCTGGGCAGGTGAGCTTGCTATGTATAAGAGGCATAAGGTTTATCAGTGGTGAGCTTCTTATTTCTGATTGTGCCTTTGTTTTTTAAAGGGAGGGAAGAGGTAGTTAAAATGAAAAATTGAAAAATAGAAGCAAAAGGGTAGTAATAAACTTAATCCTTCAAATTGGGATGAAAGCATAGGGAAAAGTTTTAACTTCAGTTTAGGCTGTTGCTTTATTGCCTTGAGACATGATATGGCAGTGTCTAGGTACAGATAAGAGATGGAAATAAAATATCAGGAAAGACATTGACAATCAAGAAACTCCATCTAACTTCACGTGAAGCCAAGTAAGTACAACATCGGTAATTGGCTTTTTCTTGTTATGAGGCAGAGCAGGAGGTGGGAAGGGGTGTAATTTCGTCTTGTTCAATGTAACAGGGAGTTAGGGGAACGCCACAAGAATTCCTTATTCATCATGTTTTGGTGTCACAGAGATTAATCCCCTGAGCTTTAAACTGCCTGCTCCCAAAGCTTGCTGGTGGGGATCTCACCTCGGTACAAAAATTAAGGTTGTATGCACTGAATGGGAACTGTTGAATCACGGCCTGAACCACTGATTGGTCACCTGAGGCGAGTGCTGAGTCAGCCATGGGAGCACAGGTGAAGGCAATGCACCTGTGTGACCAGAAGGGGTGGAGTCTGGCACCCCCTCTCCCAGACCCCATTTAAGGGCTTTTGGAGTTTCCTACTGTGAGCCTAGGACATGGGTGTGCGTTTTCCTTTATTTTGATTGTGTCTTTCCATCATAATAGTCTTTCTATCTGTACTATCTGTAAAATATCTTGTCTACAATGCTATTTATCATTATTCATTCTGTTAACCATACAGTGCACTAACGGAATGGAAGCAATATGCATGGATCTTAAAATGATAAAAGCAACCCACAGGTTTCCCTTTTTAACAGATCACAGCGATGACACAATATGTAGATGCTCTTAGGAAAGAGGCTGATTTGTGTTTTGAGCAGTGGCAGCAGAAGAGCTTGGACGTTAGCTCACATTAATGGCTTCTGGTGTCAGACCACATAGTGCAGGTCTGGGGATGCTCTTCTGCCTTCCCAGAGCATCACAGGGAATATTGGTTAGAGAACATTCATGACATTGTGATTTGCACCTTCTGTGATACAGAAAATCAGCCTGGCTTTGGGTGCCTGATGGATTCCTGTTTGCGTTTTCACTGTTACTCCTTGTGCCGTATCCTTTTCTTGTGCTGTCTTTGCACTTTTTTTTTTTTTAATAGCAGCAGCACTCAGGGCTGATTTTGCTGCTTTGAAAGAGGTACAAAGCCTTTCGAGAGCAACTGCCTGACTTGCTTCCCTACAAATGCTGCTCCCGCAGATGGCAGTGGAGCCGTGAAGCGTTCATGTTGAACAGTCAGCATCAGGGAGATCATGGGCCTTACAGAGATCTGTCACCATGATCTCTACAGCCTTCCAGAGCACTAGAACTTGTGCAGGCCTGGGGAGACAACGGAGCAGCAAAGGCAGCCTGGATGTGGGGCTCGGTCTGGTTTTCCAGTGGCCATGGTGCTGGCTCGTGGGCTGAGGTTGGAGCTGGCGTTGTCATCACCAGCTGTCCTCTGTGCCTCAGGAGGAGAAGGGCTGTGAAAGCATCAACCATACCCTTGGGTGCACCGGGCCCAGCACTGCCAGTTGGAAGTGGGCTGGGGTTGTCCTGCTGTGCTCTGCCTGGTGTGACCTCACCTCGAGCACTGGGAGCAGGTTGGGTGCCATAGTACAAGAAGGACATAAAGCAATTGGAGAGCTTTCAGAGGAGGGCTGTGAAGGCAAGGTGTGTGTGAGGAGTGGCTGAGGTCCCTTGGTTTGTTCAGCCCAGAGCGGAGGAGGCTGAGGGGAGGAATCATGGCGTCTGCAGCAATTGGTGGTGGCCTGCATGTGCTGAGCTCTGCTCTCTGATGTCTGCGACAGGACCTGAGGGATTGGCACAGAGCTGTGTTGGGGAGGGTCAGATGGGGGTAAGGAAAAGACTCTGCCCCAGAGGGAAGGTGGGCATGGAGTAGGTCATGGCCACGATCTGCTGGAGTTCAGGGAGCGTTTAGAACTGCTCTGAGATGTAGGGTTTGGAGTGGTACTGTATGGAGCCAGGAGTTGGACTTGATCATCCTCGTGGGCTCCTTCCAGCTTAGGATGTTGTATGGTTCTGCGATCTGTATTGCTTGCTCTCCATCTGAAGTCAAATCCTTCCAGCTCTCCACGCAGTTATCTTAGAGCACAGTCTTCTATGCTCTTTCACCAGCTGCTCGGTTTAAGAAGGTTTCTTTTTGCATCTAGTGCTGTGACTGCGTTTGTGTGTGTATCCTCAACCAAAGTGTGAAATGGCACGGCTACTGCACGAGCATCCTGGAGTTCAGCTCACCTTTCTGAAAGCTTTCCAAAAAAACCCCTTTCAAATATTACATCCAAGGCAACCCTCTTCGTTTAAACAGCACGACTTCTTTACAGCCATCTTAAGTGCTGAATTTCTTCTGTTGCCTGTAAGCACTCAGTGTTGTTCTCCAGTGTTGCCCTCCGTATGCTGATAACGGCCTTGTGAACCATTTCAGGTAAGTGCAGGCAGACTACGCTGGTATGCTGCCCTCATCTAAATGTAATGCTGTAACTGCTTCTCCCCCTTCAACCAAAGGAAAGAGAGTTTGGATTTGATTTAGATGCTACCTCTGCTTTTTTACCATCCCTCCTCCCCCTTAAAACACGTACTTACAGATGCCAGTTGTACATCTTCAGAGTCAGAAAGGACAGTTTGTTCGTATTCAATGAAAATCATTTGTCGGATAAACTCTGTTGTGAAATTGGGTTCTTGTAAAAAGGAAATTGGGTTCTTGTAAAAAGGAAACATTTCATGTTTTCTTGCACAGAGAAGGGAGCTTTGAAGTTTTGATGCCATTTGCTAGGTTTGAAAAGGCTTGCTGCAGTGCCACGCCAAGAGAGAAGCAGAAAATGCAGTTACTTGGCAACTTGTCTCTATACATCATTGAATCAGACCAAATTCCTGAAGCTCGTAAATACTCATATGCTTCTGCCAAGCAATAGCTCTCTTGTGCTGTTTTTCACGTGCTTACCAACGTGTGCTTTTCCCGGTATCCTTCTAAGAACTCGGACTCCAATTTAGGGATCTGGCTACGTGTCAAGGAGCTAACAGAGTTATTGATGTGGTTGGGATTGTCAACATCAGGATAAGAGCGCACGAAATAGGCTGCAGTTTTTCAACACAAGGTGAAAACTTACTTTTGGGTGAAGTGCATGAGGGGACAGACAACTAAGAATTACGTGCAATGCAGAAGTCATCATAATATTAAGCTTCTAGCTCTTTGAAGCTACTTGATTCACTTTCTTCAAGTGTTTCTAGGGCACAGTAGATATTAAGTTGGTGTGCAGCTTGAAACACTCTTTGCTCTTTATCCCAGGAAGCAGGTTCCTGTGTGTGATGAAAATTTCTGCTTCTAAGTAGCCATTATATAATGCTGGTATTATTTTGCACCTTTGAATTATAGCATTAACTGCTGTTTTATCCCTAAACACTGCTTTACATCTAAAAGAGCACGTTGCGCATCAGTTGGTGAACGTAGCTGTCTGCAGGTATTGAGAACACTTCTAACTCCAACGTAGATGATAATGAAGATTAAACCCTTCTTAAATCTTCTGCCTCGTTAACAGATTCAGCTCTATCTCTGCCTCATTACCTGCCACTGTCAATCCTGTTGAGCAAAGGAGAGTGGTGTTGTCCTGAATGTTGTGCTGCTGGTCTTCATCAAGTAGAGGGTGTCTTGAAACGCTGTGGTCAGGAAACTGTTTAACTCCTGTCAGATAAACTAAGTCAATGTTCAGGCAAATTCAGGCTGCTGGGGGCTGTGCTAGGAGTGTGCCTGGATTTTGGAACCTTCCCATTTTCCTTTGACTTTAAACTGATTTAGGCTTCCTTAAGTAAAGGAGCAGAGGGTTTTAAATGTCACTGAACTTTTTTGTTCTTTAAGCTATTTTAAGCCCAATCTTAACATGTATGCTAATTTTAAGACATTCATTGTCACAAGTAGCAGATATTTAGTCTTACATGTGCCAGATGGATTTGCTGCTGGCATCACATGTGAGATTATGGTGAAAGCAAGGAGAAATCAGGCATAAATTCCAAGACCTCGCTGAATATTTTTTTTCCTTCTGTAGGACCCGCTAGTTGTGTTGCCATATTTTTGTCACTGGTAGGATGGCTGGGAAAGCTTCCTCAGGCACCTGAGATCACACTGAGAGGAAGAAGCAGGCAGTGAAGGATCTCTCTTGCCATAGGTTTAGCTTCCCATTGTGTAGTGGTGTGCAACTGCACAGGTTTCTCACTCTGGTGTGCACGTTCTGATAAAGTAACTGCATTCTGTATTGCTGCGTATGTCAGGCTGCACAGACATGGCCACTTTGAGTTGGGGGTGAGCAGCATTGATACCTGCCTTTATCTATAGCCCAGGACTAATACTTTCAGCATGCTGTGGTGATAAGCTTTTAAAAGCTGTCTTTATTGAGGTTTAGAACATGGTTAATGAAAAATGATGCTACCTTTCCTGTGAAAGGTTTCCTTTGAAACCTTGCAATTATTTTCTTGGAGGAACGTGTTGAATGTGTGATTTTTTGTTTTAATCTTCTATTAAACTGCCTGTGTTCCCACTTGTGAAGCTTTCCAGGGATGGATGCTGGAGTGGCTGAGCTCCAGCTGTTACCTGCTGCATGACAGGAGGTGGTGGACAGACATCTCTCTGCACCACTCCCATTGAGCAGTGCCATCAGCAGTCCCCAGCACTGACCACGTCCTTCAGGCTGTCCCACGCTGACTTTTCCAGGGAAAGCACCCCCACCCAGTGTGGGGCTGAGTGGGCAGAAGGACAGATACCACCACTAAAATACCTTCATGGAGCTCTCGTGCAAGCTTTTGGTAGTACCACTTTTCCATTAGCCATGAGTCTTTACCTTGAGGCGACACAAAATCGAATGGTTTCTTGTTATGCCTGCAGTGATTTTGTCATGATACAATTGTATACAACACCAGGGATTTCAGAAACAACTCGTTTCTTAAGCATAGAGCAGATGGTAAAGCAGAGTGACCTACCAAATGCAGCGGGCTTGCTCGCCAGAAATGTGCAGTACAGACAAATGTAGCATCACCTAAAACTTCAAAGACAACATTTCTGATGAAATGGTGGTTGGACAAGGAAGTCAAACTTTGGGCAAGGCCGAGAATGGGCTTTACTACCTGTAAGTACACACTGCTGATCAGATATTACTTCCTGCCTGCAACTACAGTCAGATTTATCTCGTTCTCTTTTTATCTGTAAACCAAACTGTTATAGCAGACCTTCTGTATCAGTTTGAAGGCCTTAGTGTCTTGTGGGAAATGGCTCTGGTTTTTGCTATTTGTATGCTTTCTCCCTGGAAATAGGGCCCAGCTGCCTTGCTAAATAACGTACTATCAGCAAGTAGTGCTTCTTTACAGTAACTTCATATAGACATCCTTCTAAATTAGAAAATCACAGGATGGTTTGGGTTGGAAGGGACCCTTGATGGCCATGGTGAAGATGATGCTCTAGCACGGTACCTGCTGAAGCAGGGCTCTGCAGTCAAAGCCTGGTACCTTGAGGGAAGCAAGCTTGAGGCAGATGAGCTGTGAAGTGGAAGCATGCAAATTAAAGCAAGCTAAATCATGGGAGGATTAGACTGCAGTGATTTAAGACTGCTTTATTTCAGCGTGGAAACCTTTACATGAAATCTAATGTACTTTTGAGTTCTACTTGTTGTCTTGGTAGTTAAGATGGGTGGTCTGACACACAGCCAAACACAGAAATCTCCCTCTTTCTAGAAGTTTATTTATATCCAAACTTGTGACAAGTGCATTTTGGAAATGCTGAGAACTAATCTGTAATCTTAAGGCTCAAGAGTTCAGGGAGACGCTGTGCACCAGGGGGGAAGGAACGGCTTCTGGGAAGAGACTGTAGAGCTCCTGTGCAATGAGAGCCTATGTTTGGTTAAATTATGTTACTGTATGCTTGTTTTTTCTCTCTGTGCTGGTACAGAGGACCATCAGAGAGTAGTTAATAAATTGTCTGCATAACTCTTTTCTTCCCTCCCTGCTGAAGGTTGTTTCTGAAGCTCCATTCCAGCTCCTTTGGGAGCTGGGAGAGCAGAGCAAAGCAGCCTTGGCGTGCTGCAGGGTATAGAAGCTTTGTGTGGCCTGCAAGCACCGGCTTCTGGCATGGCAGGGGATGCATAGTCTGGGATTCATCTTGCAGCTCTGAATGTACTCAAGCAGTCCATCACAGAGTGCCACTGGATTACCTTGCCTGGCTTTGCACTATATTTAAAACCAACCACCACCCAGAAACATTTAGGTCAGTTCCTCATGTTTTGCAAAGGATTCCCATCTGGTAAGACACATTTGTGAAGCGAAGGGGGCAGATCTACCGCTCTTCTCAGTAACTACTATGCATTTTCATCTTGCTAATTAGTTTGACCCCGTGTAAACTTTCTTCTTCAAGATGAAAGGCCCTTTGCTGCAGCCCAAGAGCCTTCTTGCTTGCACATGATAACCCAATTGCTTTGCAGTTTCCATGGATTTGCCCACCTCAGATCCATCACGGCGGTGTATTCTCCACCATCTTCTGGCCACTGTGGTCTTTTTCTCTGTGGTTGTTTGAGTTCAAGACACGTTTTAAAAACTAGTTACTGGAACTGTAATTTTTTATCAGTGCTATTTATAAGTAAAATCCTCTTTTTACTCTCTCTATTTTTAGGATTTATGAGCAAGAATTACTTTTCTGAGGTTGATGTGCTGAAGAGTGCTAAGCAGTTCATTTTCATACATGCTGTTGTGTTTTATGAGTATTTCAAATGCTCTGGCTTTCTTTACAAGGATGACTGTTTCTGTAATCTTTTGGGTGTACATTTATTGGTTGAATTCTGTACAAAAAAACCCTGTAAGTTGAGATTTTCTTTATATGATACAGCATATCAAGACAGCTACACATTGAGAAGGGGTAATGTTAGAAAAGACTTTCTCTAAATGATACGAGAAACTCTTGACTTGAAGTTAAAGTTTCCTGTGACTTGATGTGCTTTAGAAAACACAAATACCACGTTGTCACCTTTGAAGCAGAACAGCACTGCAGAGGTAATGGTGAGTTGCCCCAGAGCTCAGCACGACCTCGTGCCACGTGAGCACCAGTTGCCTCTTTAGCAGCTTTTGCTTTCTTTATTTTCATATTGCTCAAAAGAAAGATAAGAAATAAGCAGTAAAAAAAAAAGATTTTGTACAGAAGGCTTCCCAACATTTCTTAAAAAAAAACAGAAGGAGTTTCAGGCTGGAGAGGTGAGGCTGCAAAACACGTGGTGCTTTCTTAAAGCGACCTGAAAATCACATAGTATTGATATAGAACATCTCTATCGATTATGAATTGTGTATCAGCATCAAACAGGAGCTTTATCAGGAGAAGCTTCGGGTTGGTGGTGATCTGGTTAACTCTGGCTGCCTTCTTTGAAACAAATTTTTTGTGTAGAAACGTTGGAGAGAAGAGCTGAACGTTCCATCCTTGTCACATGTTTCAGGTATTGAAATGTGCTGTAAAAATAGATTCTGGGTCTGCAGACAGACTCTGAGAAGCTTGTACCTTTGCTTTTCTGCCATTCTTGTTCCCCTCTGGGGAAAGAGGGGTTACTAATCCCTTCCTAAAACCTTGAGAAAAAGGAGATCTGAAGGGAAACATCATCGTCCTCCCTCTGCTGGCCTCCCTTTCCTGCTGAAAAGCTCTCCAGGGTTGTTACTGGCTCCTGCCCTGTGTTCCAGTGCCTAGCACAGCCTGGGGCTCTTGAAGGCAAGCACAGTGCAAAAATGAGAGAACTGGTGTGTGTGTGTAGGGAGGAGAGGCTTGTGGAGGGAGGGAGAAGGGAGATTTAGGTATAGTATCTGCATATGAGCAAGAGAGAGTGGGACAGACAGCATGGTGGGATGGTGAGCTCTTTCCCTTCAGCCAGGTGAGTGAGGCCTAGGGGTAAGAGCTACTGCTTAAGCTACTGCTGTGCAAATATTTGGTTTGTTACACAACTGTCCCGCTGACACTCGTTTGTAGATTAATTTCTCAATAGTAACGAGGGTATGCACTAATTCAAGACAGCAATGGGCAAATTGTTTCCATCTCCGTTTGTCTGTTTCTCTCTAGTTACACTAAATCAATGTTAACCTTCCCTTACTTGCCTTTAAAAGCTGCCTTCTTCACCCTATCCCCTGTAGCTGTTCTTCAGCTGCTTGCCTGCACGGCTCTTACCTCTTTTGTGCCATTTTCTGAATGCTTTTTGGCATGTCCCATCCTCATAACCTAGTGTCTTCTTCAGCTGAACCCCTTTAGGTGTTGTCCAAAGCGTTTTATCCATTTCCAGTCCTTTGAAGAAGAATTTCCTAAATCAGAATGTTAAATCTGCTGACATCGTGCCACTTGCTTTCTTCCTCCTTGGTTTTACCACTCTGGAAGCTCTTCAGCTGCACACTGAGCAAACCTCCCCACCTAAGTTAACATTTCATGGCACAACTCTTTGTGAAGATGGTTTGACAGAGTTCAGTTTGGCTGTGGTGACATTTGTAGTTAATATATCACGACAGTGTTTCTTTCATTTTTGCACTCCTACAGTTATGTCCAAAACCTTTTTATGCAACGTAAGGCTGTATTCTCTGGAACAATAGGAGAAATTCTTGCTTACATGTTGCGGTGGCTGTAGTCAATGCACTGTAGATAGTAAGTTACACAAATTTAGTATGGCTATGAATTATTTCTTTGTCTTGAATGCTTCTCAGTTTGAAGTTTCTTATAGTGGTGCTGAAATAAAGGAGAGGCTTTCACTTCTGTACCCAGATAGAGTCCAGCTTTCTACTCCTCCATGCGTGCTACCAAAGTTTTCAAGACCGATGGGTACCATGGAGAAGGTGATGAAAACACAATGAAGGAATAGAAGAGGGACCTCATTTAGATGTCTGTCCTCTTCCATTCAACCTTCAAGTAAATGTGTTTTGTGTCACTGATGGTACACACCACTGTCAACTACTGCCCTCCTCTGCAGAGCCCTATGGGAATGCAGCTCATGGCTCCAGTGTTCAGTTGTGGTTAAGTCATCCAACAGAGTAAAGATGCAGGAGGGGGACAGAGTATTCATTTTTAGGGCAAGCTGTTCTTGTGAGCCCTGTAACACGTATTTAATATCTTCTTGCTTTAGTGGGTAAGCTGCAGCTGAATGGCAGGAGGAATGGTGAGGGGTGGGCAGTAACCAATTTGTGTCCCACCTAAACCAGGAGATGGATATTTTAAGTGCTTGAGCTACCATTGATTTGAGCGGTGTCTTGCTAAATTCAAATACTGTTCTCAAAGTCTCAGACTCTTGAATTGCAACTGGTTCACTAAAGACTTCCGTGTGTGGGGTGGACAGGCAGTGACCTTTCTGTCATCATACAGATACGGCCACCCAACTCCTGTGCTTTAATAAAATACTTGCAACTTTAACTCCAGAAGCCTGAAGGAACAAAATTCAAAGCTCTGTGAAATGATAACTGAATCTGAATCTTAACTGTTGTGGTTTTGTTTGGTAGAAGCTCTTGTGTTAAAATTCATCCCTGTGTCACTCTTGACATGGGAAGAAGCGCCTATGTAGTACGGTAAAGAAAATAATGTTCTTGTCTTCCCAGACTGGGGATGTTTTCAGCAGGATGACTGCTGAATTGTTGTTCCGTCTTTAAAAGGCCATGCTGATGTCAGTGGCTTGAAGGCTGTACATAAATGCCAAGAAAAAGCTTGCTTTGATTGAGAGTCATGGCTGTGACGCTGGGAAACTCGTCATGCATGGTGTACGACCAGGATGGGGGATGCAAGAAGAATCTGCCATCCTCTCTGAGGGCTTTGCATCTAGTTAACTGAAAGGCTGATTGTTCCTCTTAGCCCATGCTGGTTCAAATGGGTTTCCTTAACAAAAGGGTTTTGTCATTACTCAGTCCTTTATCAGCCTGCTATGTTTAAACACCCCCACTTTATCTGGTGCTTTTCTTTTCAGAAGCATTTTTATAGAAATCTTAAGTGAGAGTTTTATTGTGTTTGTGTTAAGACAGTGTTTGGTCATTTTGGGGAGATGAGGATGTGCTTCAGTGTCATTTCTCCATTGTGTTGTGGGACCTGACTGTTTTGAGCTTGTCTGAATTTTTCTAGAAAGCTGTTTGATTTTTTGCCTTCTCTTAAAATAGCATGTTTTGTTAACTTTATTCATTCTGAATGCATTAGAAGTACCATCCTGAGTCCTGATACAGCTTATGCACCTGCACGTTAGAATTACTTGAGAACAAAAGCCCCCAGAGAGCAATATAGAAAGCTGTGGCTATTTGCCTGCTCAAACGTATGCTGGTTGTGTGGCACCAGGATCTTGGTTTCTAATAAACTGCTGAAAACACTGCAGCCTTTCAGCAGTCCCTGCAATTCTGTGAGAGCTGCTGAGCTCTTTCCTCTTACAGCTTGCTATTTTTTGCTGCTTTTCCATGACAGAGGAGATTGAATTGCATGTTCCAGTGCTAAGCTAAAGCCTTGGCTGTCACAGAGCGACCATGCTGATCTCAGAGGATGCTGTGCTGCTGCTGTGCAGTTCCCTTGGTGGCAACCAGCCCTGAACTCTGCACTGGTGCTGCTGCTGCTGCTTTTGGCTGGCTGCGTGTGCTCTGTGAGGTTTTGGCTGAGGACCAGCATTCCCCCAGCTACAGATAGGTGTCTTTGATCTCTTAGCTTCTCTCCATCTCTTTGGGAAGCTGACAGCATTTCCTCCAAGCAAGAGCTGCTTTTATCGCACAACTCATTCAAATGGCCTGGCTGTTCACCAGCTGGCACCATCCCGACTTGCAGGCAAACCATTTTGGTTCTCATTGCATCTACTGGAGACCTGGTAGCAGCCTTTCAGTGTCTGAAGGGGAGGGGGACAGACTTCTTCAGCAAGGTCCGTGGTAGAGGACAAGGGGAGATGGTTTCACACTAAAAGAGGGGAGATTTAGATTGGATAGAAGGAAGTTTTTTAAAGTGAGGGTGGTGAGGCAGTGGCACAGGTTGACTCGAGAGGTGGTGGATGCTCCATCCCTGGAGGTACCCAGGGTCAGGCTGGGTGGGGCTCTGAGCACCTGGTGGAGCTGTGGGTGTCCCTGTTCATTGCAGGAGGGAGTTGGACCAGTTGGCCTTTAAGGATCCCTTCAAACTGAGAAGATTCTATGAACTTGCCCCAACACCCCTTACCACTATCTGCATAGCAAGGGCTACAGTGGGAAAACCTTGATGAGAGCAAGGAGGAGATGCAGCATGTGCTGTCCTCCTGGAAGTCCCCTCTGACTCCTGGGTGCCCTGTAGCTGCTTCACCTGCTGTGTTCTTGCTGATGTAGGGTCACTGCTTTGCTGGCTCATCAGGTTGTCCAGACATCTGTGTAACTCAGTTATGCTGTACATCGTAGAAAGGCTTGGATTGGAAGGGACCTTCAAGATCATTCAGTTCCAACCCCACTGCTGTACACAGGGCTGCCACCCACTAGATCAGATAGCCCAGGTCCCTCAGACCCTGCTGTGCCATACCTAGTTGGGTGGAGTTTTTCATGTACTGCCTCACCTTGAGACTTGAGTCCTTTTCCTCTCTCATCTCCTCTGTCCTCCTTTCTGAAGTATTGTTTTCGAGGAAGGTCAGGGTAGGATTGGAAAGAAGCATTGGAGGAATCTGCGTGGCTCTGTTACCTCCCTTTTCTGTCAGGTATCTTGGTAAAGTGAGGAGTTGCTGGAACCAACAGCCAGGTGGATCAGAGAGGTTCATTTGTTGAGTAATGCTTGAAATGAGGATGCAGGCGCAATTGTGTTCTCAGGTATGTCCTTGAAGGAGCGGGAAGTATGATTTTTTTTTTTCTTTTTGATGTGAGATTGCATTCCAAGCTTACCCTTTTGATTCCATTATTTTATATTTCAGTAAAAGGACTGACATCATCCAAAGTGCTCATTTGTTGATTGGAACAACGAGGAAAGGAGGCAGTGCAATGGATGTCTCCTTTTGGAGCACTCTGTCCTGCCCGAGCTCATCTCTTGAAGACATCTGCACGCTCAGGGTTTGATGCTTGGCCTTCCTGCAGATGCTATGATGCGAAATCTTCAGGTTCTCGTTAAGGACTTGTTTCCTATTTTGAGTGTTCTGCTGTTCTGTTTGTGGCTGTCCTGCTGCAGGGAGGACATTGCTCGGAAGTTACTCAGCAGATCAGAGTGCTTCATGTCCCCCGAGTCTTTCGTGGTCCTTCGGATGGGACCCTTAGAAATGCATCCTGTCTATGAGATCCTGCTATTCAGCTGGGAAAGTCTGTGTTTTTCCCAACTGTGATGTGCTGTTCTGAGGCTTCAAAACACTGCAGAGTGCTATTTCCATCTGCTGCTGGTGTAATTCAGTGACTACTTCTTCTAGTAAAGAGTCATAATGTTTTAAGTCTAAGATGGAGAGAGCAGGATGTGTGGTCAGGTCTCCAAGTGGTATTTTCCTTACATTCCTGAGTAAGACATGCGTGTATATCTCTGAGGCTGCTAATTCATGTTAATGAGCAAGTGAAGGAATTAGGATCAAAAAAGTTGATTCCAGAAATCCAGAATCCCTGTGTGTCCTGATCATGACTTCAGGTCTTGGTAGTAATGAGAGGAAACTTTCTTTTGCCATGAATGAGTGAATGACATTTAAAACTCCATCTGTTGCCTACGGTGTGGTGCCTCACGATGTGTTTCAATGGCTGATGGGATGATTAATTTCAGTTCCCATTCATGCAGCATGACATGTTCTCATAGTGGGGAATGACTCCAGCCCTTGCTGAACTGCAGCATGTGTGGTGCTCGTAGGAAATCTCACAGCTGTTTGCTCATAGCTTGTGTGCTGAGGAAGGATCCAGGCTGCTTTTGCATTCACCCACACAGCTCTGCAAAAACAACGGCGTGCTGAGCTGACTGCTTCTGGGGGATGGCTCCATCTCCTGATTGGACTAGGGGAGAGTTTTTTTAGTTTTACGGAGAGGTTAAAACCTTTAAAACTCTTGTTTTTAAAACAGGCACAGCCCTGCCAGCCAGGTGAGGGAAGGAATCATGCTGCTCTGTTCTGCCTGCTGCGAGCTCACCTCCAGCACTGGGAGTGGGTTGCTGCAGCGTGAGAACATCCAAAGGAGGACTGCGGAGACAGGGAAGGGTCTGAGGGCAAGGCACGTGAATAGTGGCTGAGATCCCTTGGTTTGCTCAGCCTGGAGTAGGGGAGGCTGAGGGGAGGAATCATGGCAGCCTGCAGCTCTCTCAGATGCTTGCATTGTGCCACGGTTGAGCTCAGAGTCCCAAATGAGGTGGCTGGCTGAGAGTGAGCCTAGAGAGCGGCCTGGATGCATATGATGATGCATGGGCTTTTTTCTTTAACTTTTCTGGGGAAATACTGCTTTTCTTTGGGGCATTCTGTAGTAATCAGCACGCTGTAGGTTCAGAGCAGCTCAGTGTCTTCCAGGCCTTCTAACAGTGCTCTCAGCCGCTTCCTTAGGGTGTACACAAAACCACTCTGCTTTCATCCCGGCACTGCAGGCAGATACTGCAGCAGCTTGTTGCTATTAATAGCCCTGATCTCACTGTCTCTCCGTGTTTCAGCAAGTTGTGACATTTTGGGAAGCTGAGCCATGCAAGCAGAGCTGTGTCCCCATCACCGGGTGATGGTCACCGCCGCCTGCCCTGGGCTGCTGCCTCGAGCCCGATGGCATGCCTCCTTCCCCTGCAAATTAACACTGCGGTTCTGGAGCCCCTATGCCAGCAGCTGAAAATAAGGCTTGGGGGGGGATCTGTGCACGCCGTCACACTGCACAAGCAGGGCATGGTCTCTTGATTTTGCAGTTTGTTGTTGTTGTTGCTGAAAGGCTACTGCTCTGCTATTGGCAGAATCCAGCCAGAGGGCAACACTGGCACACCAGTAATTAGAAAACAAACTCGTTAGTTGGAAGTAAAGCATGGAGAGGACGAGAGGAGAAGCTGAGTCAGCGGTGTCTGGAAAGCAGTGACCTGGGATGTCCAGTTGGAGCTCTGTGTTCCTGTAGGAACCCAAGTGCTCACCCAGCAGGGTTTGGTTGCTAAGCTCACACTATCATGGTCACGTGGCGGTATGTCTCTGGTTCCTCTCCTCTTTGTCACCTTGTCTTCTCGGAGCCCCAGCAGCAGATCTGGGGACTTCTGGGCTGGAGGGAGGGGGGTCTGGGGAAGCACGTTGGTTTGAGATAGAGGGGAATGAAATGGGAATGAAAATAGTCCTTCTGGCAATGGTTTTTGGAGAACTGGTTCTTAAAGTTCAGCTTCAGTAAAGGTTGCACTGAAACAAGATCTGAATGGAAATGTTTCGCGTATCCCGTGTCTGTGACATAGTGAAATTTTCTTTTAGTGCGCTTTCAGGACCGAATCCTTCTATTTTGCCAATCCTTTAAGGACTTCCGTGAAAATGCCGTTTCAGAGAAGAGGGAGAAAATACAGTTATTACTGCTGTTCTTATTTAAATAATGCATGCACATACCTAAGTAGGTATCTCCCTCTTCTAATCCCTTCCAAACTGCCCAGTGCTCATAGAGAGGTGATAGTTCAGTTGCGGACAAGCCCAGCGTGTGACTCTGGTAATGTATTGATGCGAAACGATGTTAGTGCCAGACATTTTCTGTAGGAAATGGACTCTTGCTTTGCAAACTGCGCCGATCGGTCTGTTACAGCAAATACATTTGGCCGATAGATGCCTTCCTCTGTTGATCTGATAGATGGTGTGGGCAGGCTGGGAGATGCCAAATTCACAGTCCCAGCCACCGCGAGGCCGCCCTGTGCCTGCAGTCGATGAGGGCTGGAATGCTTCAGGTCTTAATTAACGTGCGGCGCGCAGGCGGCCTTTGATGTATAGCCATGTTTTATTTATGCAGGGAGGGAAAAGCATCGGAGTGTTTCCAGCTTGGTGTAAAAATAATAGTAACTGGACCGTGGAGGAAAAAAAAAAAAATCCTCACCTGCCTAGGTTAAATAATAATAACGCTAATAATTCCTCCTGTTTTCTGCCTTGTGTTCCTACGGTGAAGGAAGAGGCAGGGTAGCATGAGATGGTTTATTATTTGTAATTGCGATCTCGTCTTCTAATTCACGGGTTTGGCATTTCTCATTAAAACTCTGAATATAGTCTTTGTGCTTTTGCTAACGTCATGAATCCGATTGTATTAATGCGTTCTCAAGGCAGAACCTATAAAAGCAATTTTCTGGTCTACCATAAAATATTCATAAGAATACAGGCTTTTTTTTGTTTTGATGATGCGTTCATTAACTAGAGAAGGTTTTATTGTTTTCAGGAGGGCCCCGTAGGTCAGAAGCACTCACAGCTTCGGTTGGGAACTTGTGGCGTTTCCAATAGTTTCTTGAGACCAAAATAGCGAGAGGCCGGGATGACGCAGCTCCGTGGGGTGATGAATGGGAGCTGTGGCTGCAGTGCCAGGCACTGAGGGGCTTTTGCCTTTAGGAAATGGGGTATTTGGCTCAGAGTTGTGTGTAGAAAAATACACACGCGTTTCAAGGCAAATTACATTTAACACTGACAAACTGCATGTTCTGTGGTGAAGAGAACTGGATTTACGGCTGGTAAGCTTGGGACTTGCTTTGTGCCTGTGTATGGGAACTGTTGAATCACAGCCTGAACCACTGATTGATCACCTGAGGTGAGCACTGAGTCAGCTGCAGGAGCACAGGTGAAGGCAATGCACCTGTGTGACCAGAAGGGGTGGAGTCTGGCACCACCTCTCCCAGACCCCATTTAAGGGCTGACCACCACTGGGGAAGGATCTCTTGTTGGAGATCACTCACCTGTGGAGTTCCAGGTGAGTCTCAACCATCGGTGACAGGTGAGCCCTTCCTAATTTACTGGTTGTCTTTATACGATCTGGATAAGCCATAATAAAATACGCTGTCAAATTCCCTTCATTATTTTGTCCCTTCATTATTTTGTGTGGGTACTGTTCTTGGCTCTTCTATAAAGATGGGAGAGGATGCTGCTAGGTGCTGGGCATAAAAAATAGTACATTTATAGGGCTTGTGGCTTAACCAAGAACACTGCCTGGTTTGCTGTCTTGCTCACAGAGTTTGATCCTCCTACATTAACTGCTTGGAGCTCTCCTCCAGCACTGAGACTGTGGAGTTGCATCAAATTATACTCCACTCTGGAAATATGGAGTTGCATCAAATCATACTCAGGGGATGTTTCAGAAGCTCTGGAATAATATATATATAACGTATACATTTGGACAAGGGAGAAGGCAGGCCAGGGGAGGGTGTGGGTTCATGTGTTTGTTGCATCAAGATTTGTTTTTGGATCACCAGGGGTTTGATTTGGCGGGCTGAAGTGGAGTAACGCCCAGCTGAGTTGTTGAATTGTGTTCTAACTCCTTTCAGAGATGAGTCTGAACCTTGCTGTGAAGCTGCTGTGCCTGTAGGAAATGGGGCTGAAGCATGAAGTCCCCAGTATTTGCTGCCAGATGAAATTGCTGCTGTTCCAGGAGTGCTGGAGCTCAGCATCTGTCACAATATTCAGTCCTCACCTTAGTGATACTCAGTGTGTGAGAGCCGTGATGCTTAGATGCATCAGAAAACCAACTGTTCATTTGGGTTCTTGATGGCCACACACCCTGTGCTGCCAGCCTGCCCTGTGGGCGAGAGCCCTGGGGAGGGGGATGCAGGAAGGAAAACACAAGGGAAGCGGGGGAAGAACTCATGGGCTGAATAACAGCAGCACTTCCAGCAATGTGACCTTTTACAGAAAATATTTCCACCCAAGAACAGCCTCCTCCTCCCTGCATGAGCTGAGCTCCATTCTCTGGGCAGAGTGCAGGCGCCTGCAGGTCTCGGTGTGGGCACCTCGTGCTCCTCCCAGCCTGAATTTGGCTGCGTGCTGTGCTGCTGGGTGGCAGAGGTGCTGACAGAGAAGCAAGCATCCTCATTTTTAATGGGTAGTTTGCAGTTGGACCCAGGTGCCCAGGGTACTACCTCTCGTGGTCAGGCTCAAGATGAGATAGGAGCTTTATTTTGTATGAAATGTTGGTGCTTCTCTTGGTTGCACTTCAGCATTGTCTCCTTCAGAGCCTGAGTTAGTGGCAAGTTGGGGCACTTCGCTGTGCCCAAATATTTGCTCCTCACTGGTTGTTGCAGCAACTCTGGGCTGTCACAGCAGCCCTGAACGATTTTTCTGATTCTTCATTATCCATTTACTTCTGTTCATGCTCCATTCAAACAAATATTATGAAGGATACAGAGCGTTAGTGCTTTTCTGTGTAAATTTTATTGAGGGCTTCGTGTTCCTGACAGTAAGAGTCCATGAATTGATCAGCTGTAAGGCAAGATGGAGCTTTGCTGTGAAGTCCCAGGGTAATATTTATCCATCTAATCTCAAGTGATGCCAGAAGAGCGCAATAGAGATGCCTGTTTGAATACACAGGCTGGGAGTGATAACAAGTAGGGTCACGTGCAGTTCACTGAAGTTCTTTGCTTTGAGAAAATGCACGTATTCATAAGAGACGGTGGCTGGAGGAAAGCTGCTTGAGCTCTGTCTCCCATAGTGCTTTTTTTTACCGCTCATCTCCCCCGTGTGTTCTCCCTCTGCAGTTGATGTGAGCACAGCACTGCCCTTGCAAGTTGCCCCCACCTCAGTCCCGATGGATCTGCGCCTGGACCACCAGTTCCCCATGCCCGTGACGGAGCCGACGCTCCGTGAGCAGCAGCTGCAGCAGGAGCTCCTGGCACTGAAGCAGAAGCAGCAGATCCAGAGGCAGATCCTCATTGCTGAGTTCCAGCGGCAGCACGAGCAGCTCTCCCGGCAGCACGAGGCCCAGCTGCACGAGCACATCAAGGTAAGCGGTGGGCAGGGGGCTGCTTTGGGCTGGAGATGCCATTCTGGGGTGTGCACACCACGGGGCTTTCTGAGCTCAGCTCTCTGGCCTTGTGCTTTGCCTGGCTCCGTCGTGCAGGACGAGGAAGAAATGTCACACGCAGGGTAAGTAGGAAGTGTGGTTCAGAAGATGGCTGTTGCATAGTGAAAATGTTAGACGTTATATAAATATTTCACAGTGATAGACTATTGCTATGGTAACATAAGCTTTCAGAATTGCTAATATGCTCCCTTTTCAAAGGGGGATTAGCGTGGCACATGGTAAATAGTGTTAATGTAATATTAAAAAGCAACCTCAATTCAACCTTATATAACTTTCGTTTTAATATGAGGTGTATGTCAGAGCGGGGAAGATAGGATTAAAAGTTAATGTTGTATTATTTACAGACTTTTCAAGCACAGTTATTAGCTTGAGTTTGCAAGAATATTGACTGTTTGGAAATAGATGAACAGCAAATGCCTTCGTCCTCAGTGGGTCCTGCCTGCAGTCTGCTGTCTTTGGGACAAAGATGTGGGGAGGGGCACACATCTTCTAGGTTTAGCAGTTCTTTGGTTGCTGAGTTTCAGAAGGTGAGAACTGCACTTGGTGCAGTGGATGTAAATGCAGGGGAATCTGTTATTTTGTCCAGAGAAATTAACTTACAACCACATACCTGAACTGTGAACTCAGCTGCTTTGTGGCTCATGAAAAATGACGTGGGAGCTGGGAGAATATGAAAGAGAGTAAATAAAAATCTGAGCATGAGGGGTTGAAATGTGAAATGTGGTACAGAAGCTGAATGAGGACGGAGAGCTTTTTTTGTGGGGGGGATTCACATGCTTTCAGAAAATCACACACACACTGCACTGCTCCAGGCATGCAAGGGGAGGACTGACTCTACACTGAGTCGAGAGGGAGCTTCCCAATGCTTTTACACTCATCTTTGCTTTTGGTGCTGCAGACTTAGGAGTGCACAGCACTCAAATTTGGGTGCTCTTCGAGAGCTGTAAACAGAGGTGCTGCTGGACTGGGCTGTGGTGTGGGGAGCAGGCTGCAGAGTTCTACAGGAGATGAATGGGGTCCTGCTTTTTTGCTGGAGGAAGTTCATGTGACACACAAAGTTGCTACAGATGAACAGGGTTTTGAAGAAGTCTGAGGTAAGGAGGGTTGCTTTTTTATTTGTTTTCAGAGGAAACTTCAGTCCAATTCCAGGAGGTGTCACTAGGACCTACATGCTGTCGCACATGAAGATGGCAAGTCTATAAAGAGTGGTTGCAGAGCAGTTCTGATCCACTGTATTCTTAACAGAGACCCAAGACGAGAATGCAGTTCATGATCTTTTCTATTTGCTCCAACGCAGTGAGAAGGAAACAGCAAATCCCTGACACTCAGAATTAGATGATTGGTTTGTGTTGTCACTGATGAGATTAAGAATTTCATTAGTCTCTCGTCTCCAAAGCAAACTGTTCAGTATGAAGGAATAACTCAGTCTGAATGTTATAGTTATAAGATTCTTCAACTGTCTGTAGCCTGAGTAGTTTATGATACTGTGATGGAGGTGTCTGTCACTCCCATTAACGAAGTTATATTCCCAGTTTCCAGACGTGTAGTCTGCCTGAAGAGCTTGAAGCAGAAAGCCTGCCCAGCTTTCTGTTAAGATTGCGCATTAACACTGCAAAATAAAGAGGACTTGGAGTGTGCCTTATTGTGGCATCACTTGTTAGGTGTTTTCAACATCCCTCCTGATGCTGGGGGTTTTTGATACAGAAGGCAACCTTTCAGCAGCTATTGCAAGGTAATTGCGTACCTTGCAAGATTGCATGCTTTTAAAGAAAGTAGAAATAGGAGCTCCTGCAGATTAGCTGGAGTTTTCAATGTCAGGACAACCTCAAAATGTAATGAAACAGCTCAAAAATGCAAAGTACAAACATAGAAGTTCAAACCTCACAGTCATATCAAACAAAATGGCAGTGCTTTGACTTTCTCTCTGACACTGGTTTCCTTGGAAATGGTCAGGACCTTTGTTATTCGTGCTACTAAATTCTGAAATTGCTTTGTTGTAGGCTGCTTCTGCAAAGGGGGGAGAAGTCTGCACCTTACTGTGCTTTGCATATCATGACAACGCTATCTAGAATCGATTAATTTGACTTTTTTCATTGCTGCCTCACATCCAGCATTTCAATCAACGCGTGCAGAGCGTTTGGTTTGTTCATCAGTGTGTGTCCTGGAGTGGGGCTCTCTGGGTTGCAGCGAGCAGCACTGAGATCTTAAACCATTTCTTTGTTTAAAGTGTTAAACTCTCAGCTAATACAGTAGTAATTGTGGTTGGTGTTTGTTTCCTTTCTCTTTTTTTTACCATGTTGTTGGTAGGAACAGAGAAACTTCTGATTCCAGAGAAGGCAAAGGGAGTGGGGCAGCATCTCTCCCTCTCTCTGTCCCAGCCAAAGCAGTACTATAAGAAACATCTTAAATTCTTTTTAAGTCAATTAAATTTGACTCGAAAAGTGCTGGCATGGTTTTTCTGCTTTTCTGTTCCAGTAGATAACTTAATCTGAAGGTTCGGTATTTTCCAGAACTTGGTTTTATTCCAGCAGCCCAGCTTTAATCATCTGATCTAGCTCAGGAGCAGGGGGGTGGCCACTGTCCCCTGTCCCCCCATCAGGCCCTGCTGTCACAGATACACATCAGCTGTGCCTGCATTTGAGTAGGAATGGTGTTTTGGAAGAAATGGTCTCTGATCTAAAGGGAGCACATTCCAGAAGGTCACACAATCTGGAGAAGCAGGCTGAGAGCAAAATAATGTTTGTGGATGGAAAGGCTATAATGGGACATAGCTGCAGCTCAACGTGTTGAGGAGAGATCGTCGCGCGCAGGGAGGGATGAGAAAAGTCTGACTTGTTTAGGGAAAATTAGCTGAGCCTTCTGAAGACTTCACACCATATGGAAATACAGAAAACTGTCTTTCGCAACTACAGTGCAGCTTTGTCAATTGCTGCAGCTTGACATCTGAAAGCAGAGTGAGATGGGAGCTGCTGCGGGCTGCCTGGAGGGATGGACGAGCGCTCGGCTCCAGCGCGGCCGCGTACCTTTGGTGAGGCAGATTTTCCAGGGAGGCACGCCTCGCCAGATGTGCAGCAGTGCTTATAGCCTTCCAATCTGCCTTCCTAAATAAAAACAAGGATGGAACAAGGAGCCTGGTGCCCAGGCTGTTGCCAGTGAGACCGTGGAAAGGCTCTCTGCAGGTTCCAGCGTGAGCTCGGCCTGACCTTTGATTGTGAAGCCACCGGCAGGGAATATTTTCCTTTGTGAGTCACTGATTCCCAGCCAAGATCAGCTGGAAGTTACCAAAAGCTTTTCCATTTGCCTTCTGGTCAAGGATTAGAGCTCGGGGATTGAAGAGAGGCAGGACACGTGCTTTGGCAGTGCCGGATGCATCGGGGCAGTGTGAGCTCCACGGAGCAGCGACGCACCCGGTGGGTGATGCAGCCCCTCTGTGCCTTTGCACTGCTCGAGGTTGGAGGAGCTCTGGCTGTGTTTTATAGCCAGAGCTGGAAACTTTTTCAGGATGCTGACGCACATCAGCGTTAGCACATGGCAGCAGGCTCCCAAAGTGTACTGATGGCAGTGGGATGGCTGCAGGAAAGCAGCTGAGGCTCACAGTTCCTTGTGAAACTCAAATATTAACCTGAAGGCATGCGGTGGTGCTAATTCAGTGGTGCAGTTCCTCTTTTTTTTTTTCCTGGCATCAGATAACAGAGTATTAGAGTGCATCAGTAGCAGAGAGACCACCATACTGCATATATAGGAAGAATGCATATGTAGGGTGGTCAGAGATGTCGTGGGTTTGCACGTAAGAAGTGACAGCACTGTGCAGAGGAGGGAGCTCTGTAACGAGGAGTGATGCTGAAATGCTTTGTTTTTTTTTTGTTTTTTTTTTAACTAATGCAGAAATGTCATACTTTCAGCAGTATGCTTGTGCTGCTGAGTGGCCTTATGCCAATAAATAAAAATATGTGGAATGTTTTCAGACATTGGCTTTATATATAGCAACATTCAGATAAAGCATGGGGAGATGGATTTGTTTTTTGCTGTTTTCAAGTGACGTGTTTTCCATCAGCACGTCAGCTTCTGGGCTGATGGAGGGGAGATAACATATCTAAGCTGGCAGTACCTGAGCTCCTTATGGGGAGGAGCTTTCTGGCCATCCCTTAGTTTTGTTTGAGGGTGGAAGTCTCCCAGGGAATCTGAAAGGTTTTGCAATGCTGTAAATAAAATGGAATTCCTTTCCAGGTATAGCTGGAGTTACGTATCGTGCTGATGTTGAAGTGAAAAGCTACTCTTCGCTTTCATTTGGCAATAGCTGCCCTTGAAGCGGTTGGTTTGCTCACAGGATTGCTACCAGATTACAGTGCCATCAGCTGTCAGGGCAGCCCTTGTGTTGTCCATTGTCTCTTCTTGGTGGCCTCTTTGAGATAAGTTGTTTCTTACTTCCAAATAGGAAAAAATCCTCCTGTTAAAGTCCTACTGACATGGTTGATGTCATCTGCTTCCATCCTACATCATTGCTGGCTGTGTCCTTCTGCATGCTGCAGGCTGGGGATGCTGTAGGAACACCTTGAAGCCTAGACCAGAGGCCTGTCCTGCCCTGCTGCTGCTGCCCCTTCTCCTGTTGTGCTGCTGTTCATTGGATCTGTCCTGCCTCCGTGCAGCCAGACTCCCTCGACTCCACATTGTGACTGTTCCACAGAGCACCCACTCCTTGCAGTCTGTGCTGCTTTCAAGAGAAACTTAAAAAGCCCAGAGATACCAGGTGTCTGCCTCTGTGTTCTGATATGATAGGATTATTCATCTTAGAGAACTGCAGCTGGGTACAGGCAGTGGTAAAAACAGACTGAACATTTTGTGCCTTGTTACTACTTGAATTCGTTGCTCAGTGTTCTCTTGCTATTTTAGATGGTTTTCTCTTCTTTGTCAGTGACCTTCTCTTGTTCTTCTGGTACATGTAGCTGACTCTGTGGCCTGAAATTCTTAAACCTGGGTCCTGCAAAACTTAACTTCTGATGGCAGTAACCCTGGGGAAAGCTTTTGCAAGATCAGAGCGTTTGCTCTCTTTGAAGGCTGGGATGACTTTTTTCATGCTCAAAGGTGAGATCTTTTCCAAGAACAGCGAGGGGCAAATCTGCACGCAGAGGTGTGCACGATGCTGGATTCTTAGAGAATTCTGAGAAGTGTTGGTGTTTCTGGGCTTAAACTGGATTGCTTGACCAGGAAGATTGTCTGCAATAGTCCTAACAGGTCTTCTAAGAAGATTAACTTTAAATGGTTAAAGGAACATGCTTTCTTTTGACTCCATCTCAGAGCCTGCCGGAGAGGAGCTCTGAGGAGAGGCACCTGGGTGTCCTGATGGGTGACAGGCTGGCAGTCTTCTTCTCAGCACTGTGTGGTGATAGGATGAGGGGAAATAGCCATAAACCGAAGCACAGGATTTAAGTATTCCATGGAATCTTAAGTTGGATTGGCTCTTGGATATTCTGGAAACCTGGCTGATGTAAATGAGAGAAATGTCAGGGTTCCCTGGCTCACAAACAGCAAGATCTTTTTTACTTGATAGCACTTAGTAATTTATTTTTTTTTTCAGTGGAATCTGAGCAACTTTTGAAGTGGTTGAACCTGTTCTTTTCATAGCATGAATCTGTCTCCTGGCATAATGTGAGTGGGGCACACTGATATTTTTTCTTGAAAGCTAAAGGCCTTATGGTTTCTAGTCAGTTTAGAATTTCAAAATAGACGGCAGAAGAAAAAAAAAAAAGCACATTTCCAGTTCACACCTAAATTTTCAGCTTCAACTTTATATTATTTTTGAACCAGATAAAAATAGATTGGTAATAAAGTTCAGGGGAATAACACAGAGAATTAAGGCAGGAGTAGAGAAAGACCCAAGCAAATCCTGCTAATGTGTCAGGAATAGCGACCTGTTAATGTACACTATCACTGGTTAAATTAACATTCATAAACTGAGAATTCCTGTTACTCTATATGGTCTTGACAAAATTCAACTGGTGTACATGAGGATGAAGTTGTGCTTAAAATGGAAATCATACAGTGAATAACCTCACTTGTCTGCACGCGGAATGAACAGTGTTTGAGGCTTAATCTCCGTGTTTACGTTTCCTGTTGAGCTGGTGGTCAAGTGTAGAAGTGATAGATGTTTGCTGTTTCAGTTGGTGCTCTGGTGAGGTTTCCCTCCCCTCCTCTTGTCCCTGCAGTCTCTCTTGCCCTGTTCCATCATACAAATGACCAGGAATGGTGGATCAGTAGGTGCAACCGTGCTTCTTCTTCTTTCCTTTGTTCGTATTTCCTTCATTGAAATGACCCAAATCTGGTGGTGATTTCTCTGGCTGCTCCCATTACGGGATCTCCATTCCTGATACTGATTTTTGCATAAGATTTCCATTCCAGCTCCTCCATTCCCTGTACCCTGAGGTATTTTTGAGAAGACAGGATTTTTCTTCTGCGGACTGATGTCTGATCAGTCAGGGCGTGACAGAATCTCATGTTACCTTAAACATCTGAGGTTCATACCTATTCTGGAGAATTGCTTGGCTCCAGTTCACCAAGAGTCCTTATTGCCATTGTGGTCAGTCTTGCATGTGCCTTCCTCCTGGTGCTAAGTGCACAGATTGTCCTCACCTTCAAAAATAAACATCTAAATAAAAAACAGCAGAATGAATGCGAAGGTGTTGTCCATCTGTCCCCACCTTTAGGAGGGAAGAGGAAGGCAGAGGGGAGGATAGAGAGAATAAAGAGCATAGAGAAGGAACTGTACATATTAGACACTATCAAGGTAGCTCGCTGCTTTCTACAGGGGATGTCAGATGCTCTACTTCCAGAGGAAATATAAAAACTAGGCTGGAGTTTCAGTCACAGAGCAAAAGGCACATAGAAAACGTGTTCTCAAGGCTGCCTTTCCAGATATGCAGAGGATAGAAGCTGAACTTACCGCACAAACTTTCAGCCTTTTAGGAATGGTGAGCAGTTATTAGGTGTGAAAGAAATGGAGATACAGAAGTTTATATCAAAACATGAACTGCCAAACTAATAACGTGGGATCTTTTCACCTAGATCTGGCAGTAAGGAAACTTAACCGTCATTCCGTTTTCTGAAGACATCTGAGCCTCGTAAAGTTGAACACCAGACAGTCTCGGCTGGATATGTCTACCTCAGATCCATCTCTTGCCCAGGAAGCTGTCAGCAGGGAAGGATTGTTTTCCTGCGCAGCGGAGAGAGGCTGGCTGCAGGGAATTCTGGCACTGGACTGCTTGCTGTCAGCCTGTCTGATAGCTGGAAGGGGGCATGCTGAATATATGTTCAGATATATCCAAGAAAAGAGGTTGATTTGCCTGAGCTGTATTTTCAGATGCTTGTGTCTAGGAGCCCTTACTACTTGGCTCCTGCTGAAAACCACAACTCTTCCCCCTCTTTTCCCAGTATAACCAATTAATTCTGACTTGTCTCCAGTATTCCAGAAGATATCTTCCATAAAGCCTGACTAGCTTTGTCCTTGGAATTAAAAGCTGTCGTGATGGAGCCAAGAGAGAGAATCCTGAAACAGGAGCAATAGCCTGAGACTGCAGTAAACAGGATAGGGGGAATACGAAGTGGAGAATACAGCCAAAGGAATGACTAGCTTTGAAATTAGTCTAAAACAACCCAGTACAATAGAGATTCTTCCAGAGTAAATCAGAATATGCTGTCCACCCATATATGATTTATTTTTTTTGTGAGGTGATTTGGTGTATATGGTTTTCAGCTTGTGCTTCCTTGATTATCACCTACAATTTTGCTTTCCTACAATCATCTGAGCTCCAGATCCTTTTGAATACATGAAGTAGCCTTTCCCAGCCTACAGGATTTGCCAAAACTGGTGTCGTATGATCTACCTTAAAAACATCTTTGCTCTAAAACCATTGCCTCATTGCTGGAGGGTAATTCTGTGAAGCCTCTGGAAGCATTTCCTGGGTCATGTCTCTGCCTTTATGCTGCGGGTGTTGGGAAGATGGTGGGATGTTTTTGGTAATGTCCAGTTATCAGTTTTGAAACTTGCATTTCACTCGTACATCCTTGTGACTTCTTTGAGGCTGTTGTCTCTATCAGAGAACAGCCTATTGTTCAGGAGTGGTAATGGGCAGCAGTTGAAGTAGTTGTACATGGCCTCTAAGCTTTCCTGGGAGAAGTCCTCAGCCTGCAGTGCTTTCATGGCAGACTGGATTGTGCCAGTGTGGCTTTGGTCTGAGGTAGAAGCTGCACATAACTACAGGATTATAGAATGGCTTGGGTTGGAAGGGATCTGAGTCTACTCTCGCTTAGTTTAAAACCATTATCCCTCACCCTAGCAGTATGCTTCCTGATATAGAGTCCCTCCTCAGCTTTCCTTTAGTTATTTAGATATTGGAATGCTACGACAACATCTCCCCGGAGCCTTCTCTTCCCCAGGCTGAACAAGCCCAGCTCCCTCAACCTTTCATCATAGGAAAGATGCTCCAGCTCTCTGATCATCTTTCTGGCCTTCTCTGGACCCACTCTGACAACTCCACGTCTTCCTCGTTCCAGGGACCCCGGACCTGGATGCAGTACTCCAGATAGGGCCTTATGAGGGCAGAGTAGAAGAGGACAGTCACCTCCCTTGCCCTGCTGCCGCCCCTCTGTTGATGCAGCCCAGGATACTGTTGGCCTTCTGGGCTGCTGGCAGAGTACTGTCAAACTTTTATTCCACCAGAACCCCCAAATTCCTTCTCCCCAGGGCTCCTCTCAGTCCGTTCATCTCACAGTCTGTACTGATTGCCTTGACCCAGGGACAGCATTTTGCAGTAGACCTTATGAAATTCACATGGACCCACATCTCAAGTCTGTCCTGGTCCCTCTGGATGGCATCCCTTCCTCCTATTGCATCAGTGGCAGTGCTCAGCATGGCATCATACACAAACTTGCTGAGGGTGCACTCAGTCCCACTCTCTGTATCACTGATAAAGATACTAAGCAGTACTGGTCACAAGACAGACCTGATGGGTGCCATTTGTTGTTGATCTCCACCTGGACATGTGTGTCCTTCGCTCTGGAAGGAGTTAAGAATTACTTTTACATTCAGAGGGCAGCAGAAGTCCTTAGTGTGATGTCTCACTGTGCTGTAGTATGTTGTAGGACCTTCCATAGGTGATCTCAGGCTGAGGGCACAGTTAGGAGGTAGACATGACACAAAGCTGCCTTGGATCACAGCAGACTTCTGTCAGCCCTGGGTGTGCCAGCTGTTGCTCACCCAGACTTGAATGTGTGACTATCTTCAGCATGAGTTGTCTGGGTATAGGTAGTTGTACGTTGCTTTCCACTAATTGCTGCAAGTAAAGCATTCAAAATATATATTATAAAGATGTAGGAGCTATGGTTGATGCTTCAAAACCTCTCCTGCTTTGCAGATTTTAATCAGTTTTACCATGGTGTGTCAAGTAAATGACAGAAGGACCTTTAAAGAAGCAGCTGTTGTATGGGAAGGGAGAAACAGAGTGTGGGCAGAAATCAGTGTCTGGCTTCTGGGGGACAGATACATTGGTGTCAGCAGCAGATTGGGGGATGCAGGAAGGATCTGCAGTCTTCTGCTCATCTAGCAAGTGGTTATGGAAGCCTTAATGCAGCACATCTTTGTGAAACACATCCTCATTCCTTCCAGGAAATGGGATCTCTGGTGTCAGTACCACACACTTTCCAGGAGGACAGTGGCTTTCTTTTGGGCTGAGGCTGCTGGAAGGTTTCATGGCACTGCCTCGCCATCTCTGTTGCAAATACTAAAGAAAACAATTTTGCTCCACATAACTTAAAAAAGAAGTTTCTTTGTGCAGAGAACGTTTACAAAGTTCATGCAGATATGGTGTTGGTTTGTGTTCTAGATAGATGTGCCTGAGAACTGAAGACAATTGAGGAATGTGGTGGTGAAATTCACCGCACTGCTGAGCCCGTATGGCTAGTGGAAAATTGATAAATAGCTGGAAATGCTCTATATGTTCCCTATTACATTTATTAATATTAATATATGCTAAAGGAGCACCAGAAACACTAACTGCAGGTACAGTTGAACATTTGTGCAGTCTTCGTAAATAGTGGAAGCAGTGACATTAAACATATGCAGGAATCCCCATAGTTATAAATATTTACAAATATTTATTTTGGCAAAAGCACCTTATTCAGATGTTCTGAGCTATGCTCACTAATACAGTGTGCGTATTTGTCACTCAGCATGCTTCTCAAATTGGTAGCTGAGTTATTAGTCTGAATGCAGGGGATTTCCCTTGGAATATCGCTTTGTATTTCACAGATATTTAGGTTACGTGTCCTGCAGTTAACCATGTGCAGCTCTGAGTGTTACCTGTCAAAATTTGCCTTGATTGCTTCAATTGAAACAGAGAAGCTCCTATTTTTCTGGAGTTTTTGGTTTATTTTGTATGTCGGGCAGCTCACCTCGAGCACCGAGTACAGGTTTGGGTATCACAATGTAGGAAGGACATAAAGCTATCAGAGAGCCTCCAAAGGAGGGGTGTGGAGATAGGACAGGATCTGGGGAGCAAGGAGTGTGAGGTCCCTTGGTTTGTTTGTTCATCCTGGAGAAGAAGAGGCAGAGGGAGGCCTCATGGCGCCCCACAGCTCCTCATGGCGGCCCACAGCTCCCTCAGCATTCCCTGTCTATAGCATCTGAGCAGTTTGCAGCTCTAACGGTGCAAAATATTTACACTGCAAGAAAACATCACAATTCAGACAGTCCCAGAGCCATTTTTCTTCAGCCCTTTCCCAGTGCTTCTGCAGACAACAAAAAAATTTCAGTTTTCAGTGGTACAATTGGAGAGGTTGTTTGTTTTTTTTATGCTTCGACGTTGAAATGGTCTGAAATCTACATTAATAAGTGTCTTTGTGGAAACTAGGGTCAAAATCAGCTGAAACAATATGTCTCTAATGAAATTTCTATAAGCCATCCAGACACAAATTGTTTTTTTCATTTACATTTCACTACAGATGTCAATGAAAGCACAGTTCCTCCTAAAGCATCGTAATGTATGTAAACCATTGCGGGAAGCATAGCATGCAGAGCCTCGGAGACTGCAGATGGAGAGAAAAGGCTCCTGATTTCATAAAAATAACAAAACCTGTTTTAACATATTGTGCATTAAATATTGTTCATTTGCATACTTTCTATGGCTAGGTTATAAAAGCCCACCATGTGGTGGACTTGTTGGAAGTCTGAAAAGATACTCTTACTCCAAATGGAGATGTGTTAGTGGAAGCTGCTGCTTAATTATAAAACAAAAACAACTAGTTTTCTGCATTGTTTTTATTTTATGTTAATGTTTTGTTTTTGTTGGTTTTTTTACTTCTTTAGGTTTTCAGAGTCAGATTTTTCTGTTGCTTCCTTAGAATACAATAGCATTAGGAGGGGAAGCATAGTGCAGTCACTGGGGGTTGTGCTAGCTCGGGCTCGCTGTTGTACAACAGTCTGCCTGCCTGGAGCCAGCAGCAGCAGGGACTCCTCGATCCGGAGCTTCCAGCACCCAGCCCAGCAGATTGTACAGTACCACTTGCATTATTTTTTTGCATCTTTATATAGAATTGTATAATTTTATGTACAGCACAGCCACGGCTGAAACACTTGATAGCACAAATGCACAATACCGCAAGTTAAAATGAGAAATTGCTGTCAAATCATAAATAGAAAATGTGGGACGGGAAGAAAAATCAGTGTTTTGGGTGTAGAAGTCTTGCATACACATGCACATACGTTGTCAGGGCTTGAGAAAGGATAAAGTGAGCCACACTCTTTTGCGGGGAGTGGGTTACCTGGCACGATGGCCTGGTCCCATTTCACTGACATGGTTTTGGGAGCCTGGAGTGGTGGGTGGCATCAGAGCACAGACACCCATTAAGCCCAGGCTCAGGGAGTCTCAGCATGGCCAGAGCGTGTGCAGCATTCCAGGTTTTGAAGGCTAACGTTGCCAGCTTCAGATCAATCTGCTAATTTATAAGCTGCCAATGTCAAGAGTGCAGACCAGTGCGAGGTGGCAGGGGTGCCTGCATCTCTGGGGATTTGCAGGGTAACTGGAGCAGCCTGGGGATTTGACCTCACTGCCTGTCTTGCTGGGAAGGGTGCAAATGAAACTGGGAAGTGGCAGAGGAATAACAGCAGCCTCTCTTAGGATAAGATAGTAGTATCTTAGTGTTAGCATTTTCCTAAGAATAAAGTGATTTTCAGTGGGACCCGAGGTATTTCAGGGGGAAATGCTGTTTGCAAGCCCTATGGAGATCAGTTCATACCTTGCCAAGCTGAAAGCTGACGAGATTTGTCATTTGTCACCTGCTTTTCTCAACAAAGCTCACTGCTGTCAGGGCACAGGGTGTTCTGTGAGCACTGACAGGTAAAACCCCACGGCCCCACAGCCTTGACCACTACCTCCAGTCCACTGATAAAACAGCCCCACGAGGCATGCTTGGGGCTGGAGAGGATCCCAGCGGGTTGATGTGTGCACACATCCATTAGATGTCTGGATCTGGGGACCTGAGGGGGGACTGCAAGCCTGGACAGGGGCTCTGAGCAGCTGCCTTGGTGGCAGTGAAACTGATTATAGGCTTGGAAGGTTACCATGCAATTTTAGGGAAGAAATCATGTGGAGACTTGATAACTGCCCCTTGTCAGCTTGGGTGTTAGGAATAATTTCTTCTCAGAAAGAGTGATGAGGCACTGGCACAGGCTGCCCAGGTTGGTGGTGGACAGCCCTGTTCCTGGGGGTGTTCCAGAACCATGGAGATGTGGCACTGAAGGATGTGGTCACTGGGCACAGTGGGGTGGGCTGGGGTTGGATTTGATGATCTTAGAGGTCTTTTCCAACCAGAATAATTTTATGATTCCCTACCAAGTGCTACGATGTCCTTCCTTATCTTTTATAAGAAGACAAGCTGCCAAAAAACTGCCTTTTCAAAATCAATTTTTCTTAGTTAAAAATAAAATAGATAAACAAGTACCAGATCCTAGTTACTCACATTGCTGACTGCTGGCTGTGTGAAGGCCTTATGGAAAATCACTATGGTAAAGCAGCCTTTGGTGTTTCAGCTTCTGAACACCCCATCTGATGAAAGCTTTGCAGATTCTGTCCTTGATTAGGCAGCCCATCTCTAGTTCTTCCATGGATCTTGGGAGGGCTTGGGTGTATTCTTCCTGAGAGGCTATTGGAAGATGCATTTCTAAGGAAGGAATTGTCTATAATTAAGCTTGGAAATGGGTGGTGATCCTTTCCTCGAGGAAGCATTTATCTCGGGTGTGAGGTCTGCGCAGCAGACAGGAAGCAACCAGCGTGTGATGAAGTTAAAAGGCTGCAGTAGATGAGTTGGTCCATGGGAGCTCTTCTCTGTTCACTGATAGAGAAGGACCTTTGGAGAAAGTTATGTAATTAGGATTATTCAGAGAATCATATGTGCAGTGAAACTGGTCTTGCAAAGCCAGCGTTGATGGTGGCATACTTTGGTTCAAGCACCTGAACATGAGCTTAGACATATTCCTTCATGTAGGATGTCATAATGGAGGTTTGCAATGGGGAGAAAGCAGAAGTCCAGCTGAAATAGCAGGGGAAAAATAACAGTCCAACTCAGCTGGGTTGAAGACTTGTTTGGCAAAGCTGTGCGGTGGTCTAAAGGTGATTAGTATCAACTGATGGGAAGTTCTGCTCTAGCACCAGGAGGTCTGACTGTGTTAATGTGCTGCTTTTCCTTCATCCCTTCCCCACAGCAGCAGCAGGAGATGCTGGCAATGAAGCATCAGCAGGAGCTGCTGGAGCACCAGAGGAAGCTGGAGCAGCATCGGCAGGAGCAGGAGCTGGAGAAACAGCACCGGGAGCAGAAACTTCAACAGCTGAAAAACAAAGAGAAAGGAAAGGAGAGTAAGTAGCAAAAGCTGCCTTGGTTCAGTGGTGACAGGTAGAGCAGATGAATGGTAGCCATAAAGCAGCTTCATAAAGCTGAAGAAACCTCCCTGATAGCCTTCCCACGGAGCTTCTCTGCGCAGGAGCTCACGTAAACGCTCAGGAGGTATTGAGGGTAAAAGAGGAATTTATTTCTATGCTTTATCTTCATTTTTGTCTTTCTAAATGCCGTTTTAGCGTTTTTCAAAAGGAAGCGTATCGTCTCTTTATTTGATTTAACATTTTCTGAAGTATTTTTGGCAGCTTTCCTAATGGAGGCAGAATATTAAAACCATAAAATACACCAGATGCACACTGCTTTTCTTTTTCTTTACTTTTCTTAATTTCACCCTTTTAAGTTGCAGGCAAGTTCTTGGTTTTGAGCTTTAAAGTGTTTTCATTGAGCAGCACTTCTTTCATGAGGTACAGACTGCGGTTGGCTTCCCCACGTGTTATTATGCACTTCACAAGATTCAGTAACATGATTATGGCCTCACAAATCCCCTTATCAAAGACACTTTGGTTACTTGTTCTGTTTTCTTTTACAACTGAATGGGAGGAAAAATACCTCGCGGAGTTGTACTGTCAACTCGTTAGGTCTCATTCCACATGAAATAAGGAAGCCTGTGATGGAAGTAGTGGAGAGGGCTAAGGGCTACCAGCAGATGGGATTCTGTCTGGAAACTAGGAATGAGACAAAGCTCCAGGGACAACTTTTCTAGCAGGAAGGAGCTGGGTTGCAGGAGGCTGCAAATTTCTGCAGGTTGAATTCCCCAGTCCCTCTGTGAGCATCATGCAGGAACAGACTTTGTTTAACCTGCATTCAAGTGAGGGAACTTGCAGACCTGCCCCATTATCCCCAGTCTGTTTGTCTGTATTGGATTTTGTTTGGGTTTTCTATGTTTAAGCTTGAGGAGAGAAACCAGAGGATCAGGATTTCCTTAAAAGAAACAGTTGAAGTATGCTGTTTTCCCAGATAAATGCAGTCAGTTTGAACGGGCTGAGATCTATAAGTACTTCCATTTCATCTTACTGTTCTCATCAACTGCATATGTTGTGTCAATGTTTCAACAGATCTCTCTGCCAACTTGTCATCTGACTATTGTCATTAAGATGATTTGCAGTAAATTAAAGCTCCTCAGTGCCTGAGCACCTGAGTGTGAAGCATCTGAAGCACCTTGTGGTTGAAACATAGGTGTGGAGGAAAGAGCAGAACTTGAGGATGCTAAATTGAAAATCCCGTTCCTATGGCTACAGTTTTAGTTTTAAAATACTTTTATTTAAGAAGTACTACAGTGTATGATCGTTATAGCTGCTTGCCTCTTCAGAATACTTATCTTTCTCACATCCGAAAATTTTACTAAGCGTAATAGTTAAAACTGTCCAAATCTGAAATAATGAAGAGCATGCAACAGTTGAAGAATGTTGTTTATTCTCCATCCTTCCCCCATCACTGTTAGCCAGAAGATATTGTTTTGTACCTTGTAGAAGGCAAACCACATACAGAGTTAGGTAAACTTTGCTTTCTCATCTTGAGCTGTGCTTTATGAATTGGAATCTGTTATCACAAAGCATATGATCAAAGCATGACTTCTAAGAAAAGAAGGAAAATCTGTATGAGACTAAAGGTGTTTTTTGGGCAGGATAAGGAGTGGTAGCTGGTTGTCCTGTCTTTCCACTGCTACAGCTGAGCCTAGAACCAGCCATGTGCATCAGTGTTTCCAGACAGACCAAATCCATCTTCGTGTCTCCTTCCTCCTGGGCAGGGACCATTCCACTCCTTTCTACTCAGGCAGCCTGTGGCTGGTCTTTCTCCTACGAGCTATGTTGGCTGTGATCGGCCCTCACTATCATTAAGGCCTTTCTCTTGTTAGTTTCTGTTTGTTCTGCTCCTCTCTCCTTGCACTGTGCACCCCCCTCCTTCCTGGGGGAGCTCGCTCCCGCTTATGACCTTTATTCTCTTACCACAACCCATGCTTTATCCTACATACAGTTATAGTTCAATTCTGTGTTGTTTCGTTCCATATTTACCCTACGGTGGTCTGTCACTCCTGCTAGGGATGAGTACCCGGCTTTGTACCTGCAGATTTATTCTGTACAGATGGGCTTTTGGCATCTGACTTCTGCTCTTGCCCTCTTTGCCTCTTCCCTCCATGGTGACACACCACTATCTACGTGTCAGCTTGTGTTTTTCTGCCTTTTGCTTTCTCTCCTTGAACGTCTCCAGGTTGGGTGTTGCAGAGTAGTTCTGCCTGTATTGTATCACTACACATACAGTACATAAAAAATGAATAAGGTTTTTCTTTTAGTCTTCCAACTCAAGGATCAGGAGCTGAACAACGGTCTGCTCAACATGACACCTTTGTCCACTGCTCCAGCATTGCCCAGGGAAGAGAAAGTCTCCACGTTTTTATACTGTTAGCATATGTGGGGCCCTTCAGCTTCTAGTTAAGGAGGAAGATGTGCCAAGGAAGCTTTTGGAAACCTCACAATCCAAAAACGTTTGGTTTCAGATCCTCTAAATAATGTCAGATTTATCTAAAACTGATAGAACTCAACCACGTTTGAATATTTTTAAGATGCTAATAGATCAAAGATGACACTTTCTGGAGAGATAAGGCCTTTTGGTGTGAATTTGTCACCTATTCTGGTCTAACCATGTGGCTCACAAGCTCGTAGGCATTTGTCTCCTGCTCCTTGGTTGAACTTCCTGCTGGGGGTGCAGGCCAAACCTACATTTTGTAGAATAGTGAGAAATGCAGGGCTCCAAAAAAGCGAATTTTCAAGCTTTTCAACTCTGCTTCGGTGGTTGAGCAATATTACATTTTCAGGCAGCGCTTCATAGAATTATTGCAGTTTCCTTCTCTTCTGGAGATATTAAAAAAAATAAAATAAAATGGTTTCCCCAGTCTGTCAAATGGCCCCGTGCTGTTGTGCAGGATCCAGGAGACAAAAGATCACCCTGTCGTATTTTAGGTATGCCAGCAGAGCAGACGATTTTCCTGGCCTTTTCATTTACTTGTAGCCCAGTTATTTTCCTTTTGGAATTCTTGGTTTACACTGTGGTATAGATGAACCATAATTTTCCACGTGTTCTGCTTGCCAAACTTTCTATGCATTACTCCATCAGGAACTCTGTCTGCGAATCCATTCTGTCAACTGAATGATGATTTTAATCCATCACCACAGTAAAACAGACTGGTCTCTATTGTGGAGGAAATAATGATTAGAAATTATACAGTTGACATTTTAACTCTACGCTACAAAATTACTGACTTTTTTTTTTTTCTTTAAATGTTAGATTTTCTATTTGAAGAAATAGATTGCACACTTGTTGAAGAATTGGAATATTATGTATGTCTTATTGTACACAGATACTTTGGAACAAAGAAGTCCTTATTTACAAGCTGTTTCAAGACAGCATCTACATATGAGACATTCGTCTCGTTCCCCTTCTGCTTGCAGATGTGACATTTAAAAACTTGAGTGTACACAAGACCCTTTTTCTTAAATACCTTTGATTAAAAGGAAGCTGAAATACCTAGTACAAGCGTTTTCTTCTAAGTTAACTTTTATGCAAGTGTAAAAATCCTCTTCAGAGATCTTTTGTAGTTGAATGATAAATCTCTGATTAGATCTCCGTTTTCAAACATCCGTTGTGATTATATTCAAAGCTAAAGGGGGGACAAAAAGAGGACTCCTTACTGGAGGCACTTTGTTCTTCTCTTTGAAACAGAAGCTTCTCTATTGGGCTGAAAAATCAAGCCTTTAATTCTGAATCCTCTTAGACATTTCAATTCTTAAAGTATGTAATTCTTTATTAGCTTACAACTTTTGTCCCAAGACAATTGATCAAATGCCTTTTGTTACTGGTTTTGTTTTTGTCTTCTCAGGTGCAGTGGCGAGCACAGAAGTAAAGATGAAATTACAAGAGTTTGTCTTAAATAAGAAGAAGGCTTTGGCACACCGGAATCTCAACCACTGCATATCCAGTGACCCTCGCTTCTGGTATGGGTAAGTGGTGCTGGGCTTATCTTTACGATTCAGCCGGTGCCACCTTTTTTCCACAATTGCTGCAACTGGGGAATAGACCTGATGTATTTGCTGATCAGCTGTAACACTGATAAAATCAGAGTTTGAATTTGCTGAGTGACGGGAGCAAAAAGCGTTTTTTACACGGTTTCAAAGTGAATATTTTTCCTTTCTTCAGTGGTATCACTGTATTTTTGTGAGCACTGTTCTTTACTGTCATCTTGAAGCCGTGATTATTGAAGCTAATAGGTTCTACCATCAAGCTCTGCCTTTACAAACTCTTTATTTTTGCACCAGGATTGGATCAATATAAGGATCATGGAACATGAACTTTCAGGAAACTAGGTTTCACGCATAGCAAATTGCAACTCAGGATAGTTGAGGTAGCATTGCTTTTCTTGCCTACTTCTCACCTTCTTCTCTCAAAGCAGGAAGTTTTGTTGCTCTGTAAACTGCTGCAAACCTGAACTGTGCCTTATCTTCTGCTGATATCTACGTTTCCTACTGAAAATGCTCAGCTGTGGATATTCTAGAAAATCCAAAAGTCATCGTGAAGTGAGAAAATAGCAGGTGTTGTTATAATGGCATAGAAGCAAAGAGTGACTTCTTCAATTTGTTCTAATGTACCAAAGAGCAAATAAACCCAGTGCCATGGTGGCGTTAGAAATGAGGTATAAGTTCTACTTCCAGATTCATAGATTCATAGATGCATTAGGTTGGAAAGGACCTACAAGATCATCTAGTCCAACCATCCTCCTATCACCATCCCTACCCACTAAACTACTAAATCAAATCCCTTAGCACCTCATCTAAACGCTTCTTGAACAGCGCTAGGGATGGTGCCTCAACCACCTCCCTAGGCAGGCCATTCCAGTGCCTGACCACTCTTTCAGAGAAAAAGTTTCTCCTCAAATCTAATCTAAATCTTCCTTGGCACAACTTGTGGCCATTCCCTCTCGTCCTGTCACTAGTAATCTGGGAGAAGAGGCTGACCCCCTCCGCACCACAATCCCCCTTCAGGAAGTGGTAGAGTGCAATAAGGTCCCCTCTGAGCCTCCTTTTCTCCAGACTAAACAATCCCAGCTCCCTCAGACACTCCTCATAAGACTTGTGCTCCAGACCCCTCACCAGTTTTGTTGCCCTTCTCTGAACACGCTCCAGGGCCTCAATGTCTTTCTTGTAGTGAGGGGCCCAAAACTGAACACAGTACTCGAGGTGCGGCCGCACCAGAGCTGAGTACAGGGGGATGATCACCTCCCTGCTCCTGCTGGCTACACTATTTCTAATACAGGCCAGGATGCCGTTGGCCCTCTTGGCCACCTGGGCACACTGCCGGCTCATGTTAAGCCGAGCGTCAACCAACACCCCCAGGTCCTTTTCCTCTATGCAGTCTTCAAGCCACTCTGCCCCAAGCCTATAGCATTGCATGGGGTTATTGTGGCCAAAGTGCAGGACCCGGCACTTGACCTTACTGAACCTCATCCCATTGATCTCAGCCCAGCTACTTCTTCGTCAAGGAAATTTGATAATTTGGTGTAATTTGGAAATATTCATTACCAAAACATTCTAAATATCAATATTTGAACAAACAAAAAAAAAGAGTAACATTTTGTATGTTGCTTTATTGAAGAGATTTTGAATGAGAAAATCCCAGAAAATTTTGCTGTGCAAATTGTTTTCAAGTTGAGTATCCGTCATAATTTTAAGTCTTCAGCAACAAGCATGTATATGGGGTTGATGAGGTCATTGTCAGATGATGCTTCCAAATGCAAGAAACTAAGCTGAAATTAAATTTGAAAGATATCCCAGCTATGAGCCAGAACAGAAATGCTGAAGTGTAGTTGGCAGAGAAATTCTAATGTTATTCTGCCAGGGGGAGATTGAGCAATTTTAATACATCTGTTAAAATCTCATCTGAGACTTGAAAATTGCATGACTGTGACATTGGTTAAAGCAGTGAAGTGTTGGTAGGGTATGCAGAGGAAATGTTTAAGGCCTGCAAAGTTGGTGTCAAAGATAGTAGAAGAAATAGGAAAAACTGAATTGTAATCACGACAACGTAATTTTTTAAATAACTGATTTTCTGTCATCTTTTATTGAGACTCACCAAGAAATTTGGAGATTGTAAAAGCATTTGAAGGCTCTCTGAAGCATTGTGTTCTTTTTTGATTATTTTTTTTTCATTTGATTAAAATGAATAACATTTAATGCAAGTATTATATTAGAATTAAGGATAGTAAATGAGTACCTTCTTCCAAAATCTTTGCTGTTTTGGCCTCGGAGAAACCTCACCTAGAATTGTCATCATAGATGAATTCAATCTGCTCAAAAAGGGAAAAATAAACTTGGGAGTGGTCTGCATTCCTTATGTTTTATAGTTTAGAATTAACTGCTTTTCCACCAAACCCCCAGCACGCCAGGTCTGTGACATGGTGTACACTCCAGGGCCAGCTTTGGTGCAGGAGCTTCCTGAGCCAGATTGTGCTTTGGGTTTCAATCTTCTTTCCTCAGTTTGAGCACATGCTGAGACCTCTCTGAATACAGATACATTCTTTAAGGTTTATTATTTTTAGGATTTTTTAATATTAATGTGGTTTGCATCTGAACATCCCTTTCTCATGATGCTCCAAGGATGCAACAGGTAGAGCCAGCATACAGACTGTTGCACAATGGGCTAGCCCCTTTATACAGGCTTGCCATTCCCTCATCTCCCCTCCATCTGTTTTGTAGCAGAGTTTGATTTCCTACACAAGACGTGGGGAGGGAAGAAGGAGCCTCAGAGGCCTCACAAATCTTTCCAAGGGCATGCTTCAGTGATGAGCTGCAGGCAGATGGGAGTTCGTTTTGCCCAGCCTTTGAGGAGGGCAGCAAGGCTGTGCAACTGCAGGGGAGAGTTCTGAGTGCAGCCTTTCAGTTGTTAAGGCACAAGTTGAAGATTTTTTTCTGTCCTTTCTATTTAAATTAAAAAATACGCAAAAAGAGAAGGAAAACCTTTAAATTAATTACATGTTACTATTTATTTGTATATCATCTCATAGGTTACCAATTCAGTTACAGAGATATTTATGCACATACTTGTAATGTGATTTAATTGGGTGGTGGTTGGACTTGACACACGCAAACAAGGCTTGCAGAAGATAGATTTGATGCTCCTACTGTGAGCAGGCAAACCAATTAAATGGTAACAGATGCTGAAATAGACTCTTAAATGACACGCCTGCTTTTAAGCGCTTCCTTCGGTATTATTAAGGTTTGCAATTTCCTTTAAAAAAATTGAAAAGCATTACTTGTAAACAGCAGTTCTCTTAAGGGTCTTGGACACCACAACAGTTCTGCGTCAGTGGCTTTGACATGAAATATATTCCCTTCACATGTGAAATAGCTCTTATTGTCCACTAAGATGGGCTGATGATTTACCTTCAGTATCTTGTATGGGCTTGAACTTCACTTAGCACTGCCTGTTGCCAGTGCGGGGCCACAGAGTGTCTATAATCAATGAGTATTTTCTAATTAATCACTGGTATGAAGGGACATCGTTGCAGGCAGATGTGCAGGTCAGACCTTGAGATGGAAAGCAACCAGCTGCAGAGGTCTTGCTGAACATACTTATGGTCCAGAGGATTTCCTAAAGGGAAGAACCATGTAATCATAGAATTACAGAATCACTAAGGTTGAAAAGGACATATCAGATCCCCAGGTCCAACTCCAACCCACCCCACCATGCCCACTGACCGTGTCCCTCAGTACCACATCTCCACGGTTGTGGAACACCTCCAGGAATGGTGATGCCACCACCTCCCTGAGCAGCTGTGCCTCTGCACCACCGCTCTTTCTGAGAAGAAATCCTTCCTAATATCCAACGTGAACCTCCCCTATTGCCTCTCATCCTATTGCTGTTACCTGGGAGCAGTAGCCAACCCTCACCTCACCACAACCTCCTTTCAGGCAGTTGTAGAGAGCAGAAAGGTCCTCCTCTTTTCCACACTGAACAATTCCAGCTCTTTCAGCAGCTCCATATTATTTCTCGGAGGCTTTTGCAGACATCTTGCTCAGCATTTGACTCCATGGTATTCAAGCCATTTTGCATACTCTCTAACATATGCAGCTCCAGTCTAAATATAATTGTTTAGAATTGCGTGGTGGACTATAATTTTCAGATTACGTTAATGATAGGCAACAAAAGAAGAGATTCTTTTGAATTCCATTGTCAGACTGTCCCTCCTGTGGATTTGGAATGTACTGGGCAGCCCTGCTTGCAGGAGGTCCTGCTCTTGAAGACACTTGACATAAATAAGAGTGACTTAGCAGGAGCAAAGATGGAGCATCTCAGGGTCAGTGAGCGAGGCTGTTATTTCCCTAGGAAGCTTTCAGAAATGCTCTTGGGAAGTGGCCACTCGACATCTTGAAAGGGAGTTTAACTGAGTATTTGCATGCTAAGGAGATAGAGAGAAATGATTACGCATTGGATTACGCAGAGATGCATAGATGTTGTCATTCAGTGTGCACAGAACATTCCAGCAGAGATACATATTTCAATATATATTACTGCATGAATATGTTGGAAGTGTCACACATGCTTTGCTGTGCATACGGGCTTCTGAAGGACCTCGCAGCCCAAAGAACAGAGAATGTGTTATGTGAAGGTATGTACTTTGAGGAATGCCTGCAAACTCGATTTAGTATACAATTTCACCTCTTTCAGGACCTCTGAAATTCCTGAACAGGCATGCAGACCAGTGCATTTTGCTCTCAGCACTGTAGGGTGTCGGATCCTAGTCCTCAAGCAATGCAACGCATTCATGTTTGCAGAGTGAAATATCTGTCATTCAGCAGCTCCAAAGCACATCTAAACAGGCCCTTTGAGTTCCTGCGCGTTCCCTAACAAAGCGATGAAAATAGCTTCAATGTGCATGATTGTTCAGCTTAGGTCATGATGTAAAAAAAAAAAAGGAAGAAAAAAAAGTCCATTGCTTGTATAGGCAAGAGCAAAAATGCGATTGTGTGCCATGGTGGGTTTGAGGGGCTCTTGGCTTGCAGAGCCTGGGCTTCCTGTTTGTGAAACATCTCTCTGTGCAGCCTTCCTATGGGGTATGAGCAGATCTGGGCAGAGAAAGCGACGTCTGTTTTCAGGAGGGATTCAAATATTTATATTTTTCAGCTTGGTTCTGTTTTTATTTCAGGTGATGATTAAACTGTGCTGCACATGGGCATTTGTTGCCACGGGTGTGACAAAGGACGTGTGTAGATGTGAAATGCAACAGTGTGAGGACGCACAATTGCTTAGCCTGTGTGTAGAGAAGTTTGGGATTATAATGGGGGGAGGATTAGGGAAACGCAGTGAATCATACTGCTTGGTGAGAACTGCTGCTATGAGAATTTCTATGTAGACCCTTGAGCAAACTTTCCAGAAGTTTTTTGTAACAAAACATGATGTATTTTTCTCGAAGGTTGCTTGACAGCTGTATGGCTGTCACTTGTATGGCTCCATCAGTGATTAGGTTGGCGTAGCTGCTCTGCTAACATGGAAATGTGGAGGCTTCCAGAAGTCTTTACCAGTTGGGGTTCATGGCAAGGCTGGACACAAGGCATTAAGTAGGGCATATGCAGCCAACACACATAGGTAGGAGATTTAGAAAACTCGCTCATTATTTAATATCCTTAGCAAATAGCAAGTGCTTTCCTTCCAGCAGCCTGCTCAAACAAAGCTATAAATTACCAGACTCAAGAAGTTAACCTGGGAGGGCACTGAGTGCTTTGGCCTGATATGTGCTAAGTGCTGGGGTCAGGGCACAGTGCAGCAGCAGGGCTGCTATTGGCCAACCTAAACATGTGGCCCTTCACGTGCTCATCCTTCGGTTTGGTTTCATCCTTAGTCTTTCTCTCAGGATTTTATGCAGTGAAGGGAAATTGTTCATTCATGCTGTAGTGAAGGGAAGTAACAAGACCTGTGCTTAACTTTACAGATAGAATTTATCAAAACCTAGCTCAAGTAAGTGCTTAAAACTGTGGGTAAATACCTACATAAGTTGGGCCTTGCTCAGCGGGTAATGCCTATTCTGCAGATTAAGCATGTGTTTAATCACCACCCTGTATATTAGACTTCAGGTGATCTTTTAATCCCTTTCTAGTGCCTAGAATGAGAAAGCTAGTACCGTGAGATTGTAGTACAGTGGAGCAGTGAAATGGAGGTGAAACTGAACTCGCCCCCTTTGTGTTGCACTTGTGTAAATTTTCTCCCCTCTCTTTCTCTCCCCATCCCTGCAGGAAGACACAGCACAGCTCCCTGGACCAGAGCTCCCCACCCCAAAGTGGCGTATCCGGCACCTACAATCACCCCGTCCTGGGGATGTACGATTCCAAAGATGACTTCCCACTCAGAAAAACAGGTAAAGCTCACGTTGATTTTCTGTGTTACCTACTGTCTTTACTGTGACACTTGGTCCTTACATTTCCAAAAAAAAAAAAAAAAAAAGGGTTGCCAAAANAAAAAAAAAAAAAGTGTTGCCAAAAAGCTGTATTTCGTGGAGCAATTTATTTAAGAAGCACTCACACCACCCCACTCTCCTCTCCCCCCTTCCAGCTGTCACTGAGCAAACAGTGTTAGAGGGAGGTTTGGTTGTGCAGGCTTGCAGAGCTGCATGCAGAAGACAGCTTCGTTGTGTGTCGAAGCTTGTGAGATGTTTTCACAGAGTCAAAACTAATACAGAGATCTGCGTGTCTGAAGTCAGAGCATGTTTTGCCGAGTGAGAAAAGTACCAAGAAAAGTTCATTTCTTCTGGGATTTGCATTTTATATACAAGTTTATACTTTAAATAAATAAAAATGTTTCTGCCAGTCAAAGTGTAGGGACTTCCTGCAAGGGTTTTGGTTCACACCTAGACAGTTATTTCTCAGTTAGGTTTCTCTCTGCATGGTGGCTGAGCAAGTCAGTTATTTCTCAGCCATATATTATGTAAACCAGTTTGTTTTGTTTGGCTGTGGTCCTCAGCTTCATATCGCATGCCTTGGCCAACACTGCCTCAGCTTCTAACCTTGCAGACTTGTGATCCTCAGCAGCCAACTCCCTTCAGGGAAGAGCCGAGCTGCAACAAGCTCACCCCAATCTGGGGAGCTCTGCTGCTTGCATGGGTGATGCAGGCAGTGGTGTATGTTGAAAATTGCTTCAGAATAGGAAAAACCTTTCCTGAATGAGCTTTGTGTGTTCCACAGGTGCTTCTAGCTGCTTCTCAGGTGTGCTTTGTGAGTCTTTAAATGTACAGGGATGAGCACTGGTAGTCAAAATTTTGTGATCATTGTGGGCAGGAGTGGTGATGGTATGTTAACCAGACCTTTCTATGGGCTCACTAAAGCTTTTGGTCAAATTGGCTGTCCTAAGTCAGTTCCCAAGAGGTGGCTGCACCTCCATTTACTTCTAAAAGGGACGTAGATATTCTCACAACATTTCTTCTCATAGCTGAAAGTCAGGCAGGTCTTGCATGTCTTCACCACGATTCTCATTATCTCTGTAAATTGTTGTGAAGGTGGATTATTTTATTTGTTTTCCTCTTCTTTCGCCATCTGACAAGAAAAAAAGTAACACTTCTGCACTGCTGCCCTGTGCCTCCTGGCTCCCGGGTCTGTGCCTGAGAAGGCTTCAGACTTCTTCCAGACAGTAGCACTTGGGTGGATCTGTGGATGAATTCCTGGCTGTAGATGGTTTTCCCAGTCACTTGGCTATGCTGGGCCGGGTGGCTGGTACCAGACACATCAGCTGCACAAGAATCAATGTAAGACAGGCATGCCCTACCCAAGGTGAGGGCTCTTCCTATGCACTCCCTGTGTCTTCAGGGTAAGGGCTGACAAGAAAGCAAGTCCTCTCTGCAGGACTCCAAAGACAGAGAGGAAGACAGAAGTTGCTGAAGGGTAGGGCATCCTCTAATCTCCATTTCTGGATAATGACAGGCCAAATGCTGTGTTAGGTGCAGCGTGTGCTGTTGCCTTGTTGGACTTGGAGCGTGCTGGAGACAGCCAGAGTGACGCTGTCCGGGCCTCAGGACTTGTCCTTGCTTGGAGGGAGTGAGTACTGCTGGAGGACTGCCCTCAAAGGAGATTTCCTTCAATTCTGGAGCTGTCAGAGCACAGGGATGTGCTTTGCATACACATCTGCCTGGAAGAAGAAAGCCCAGTCCTGGGCTGCTGTCTGCCGCCAATACCATTTGCTTCTTCTCTGCTAAGGGCTGTCGGCCTCCTCTGGGAATTCACAGCACGTCCTCACAAGGCAGTGTACCTTGGCGTCATTCCTACTGCACAGGGTTTGTGGACAGCATGAGACTGAGGACCCTTCTGCTTTTTCCTATTCCTTCTGAGACCAAGCCCCCCACTTCCAGAGAGTGCTGTTAGCAACCCCACTGCAGGAGTGGTCTTTTATCAAAAACCTCCTTCCCACGTCACGGTTTTAATTTGAGGATAGGTCATCCTTCTCTCTCCCAATGCTGTAACAGTGGATTTCTGCAGCAGGAAGGACTGTCTGAATGTTATACTCCCAGTGTCTCCCATACTGAGTTCTGATGAATCCTCTGGCTGATAAAAACACTGCTAGACAGGGCGAATTTAAGAAGATAAAGGGATCTAATAGCATTAATAAAAATCGTTATTTTAAAATAGGAAGATAGCTGATTTTGTTTTTCCTGAACACCGATGCTTATTCTTTGTGGGCATTGGCATTAATCTTCTGGGATTTGTATGCAGTGCATGCGAGTTCCCTTGCAAGGTTCAGGGGAGACTTTTTTGGTTGTTTTCCTTCATTTTCCTCTCAATGTAACAGCAGTTCAGACTCTTAACACAGCGATATCCTGCAGAAACCCCTTTGCCAAGAATGTTAAGTTGCTTGGACTCCTGAACAGCCTGGTGTAAACAAAAGGCAGGGAAGGCTGGAGCCCATCCTAAATAAAGTTCTTTATTACAAGTGAGCTTTTCAGATTTTTGGCACCAGTCGAGAACTCTGGCTTTGTATTTGTAATTTAAAACCACCACATCGTGCGATCCAATTTCATTAAATTAGATTAAACATTTGCAGCTCGAATCGGAGAGTCCATCGCGACGCAGTTCCGATTAGGAAGGGCTGGCATCAAGCCAAGCTCACTGTTAGGGGGCAGGGGGACTCGGGGCAGCCATTTCTCCCAGGGGTACGTTTCTGGAGCTGGCAGCACCTTGTGCACGTTGAGAAGTTGTTCAGAAAGAACAAACCTGGGTTAAAAAGCGCTACAAACCCTTCTTCACTCCGACTGCTTCAAGCACCACGATGTGGGGCAGCACACCCGCGGGGCTCACTTGGTAGTGGAACACTCAGGCATGAATGTTGAGTAAGAGATGTGGTCAGCTGGCCACGCTCTCCTGAGTAAAAAAGTACGTGCGTGCATGAGCAGTGTCCTGAGAGTGCTTGAAAACAATCAGCATGGGAAACGGTGAACAGCATGGCCCTAACTGCTCTGTCTGGTTCGTTTTACCAAGTTGTGTCCCACTTTATTAAGGTTCTGCATGAGGTTGTTGTGCTGCCAGGCTCTGCCTGGTGCAGTTAGCAACTGCCTGAACTTGGGCCTGCATTTCACTTGGTTCTTTCTAGCTGAACCCTTCGTGGCTTTCCCTTCCTTAACCAAGCTAAGAATAGTTTGGCTGATGCCATTCATGCTTTTCTCCTTTTGCTTTAAATAACTTAAGACTGGGATTATTTATTTCCCCATTTGCGTAGTTTCCTTAACTATATATGCATACTTCCTTTTCTGCATGCATGATCTTGACAGCTGTTGAGGGGAAGATAGAAGTGACCTTTTCCATGCTTCAGCCAACCTTGGTGCCTTCCAAATTGTATGAGGCCACGCTGTGTCATGCTCTGGGACCCTGCTGAAAAACCCCTGGAGAATCCTTTCACAGCAGTGTCTGCCTGACTCTGGGCTGTGTCTTGGATTGATAACCCCAAGCGTTGATGGTCAACTTGAAGAGTTGTGTGCTCTTTGAAGCTGCTGAAGCTATTCGTAATGTAGCTTTTCAGTTTGGGGTTCCTAGGAATATGGTAGCCTTGTTTTCTCCCCAGGGACAAGGCTTGTTATAGGATTGGGTTGGTAAATACCTCTAAGATCCCCCAGTCCAACCCCAACCCATCCCCACCATGCCCACTGACCACATCCCTCAGTGCCACATCCCTACAGCTGTCGGGATGGTGACTCCCCCACCTCCCTGAGCAGCCTGTGACAGTGCCTCACTGCTCTCTCTAAGAAGAAATTCTTCCTCATACCCAACCTGAACCTCCCCTGGCACAACCTGAGGACATCACCTCTCACCCTGTCACTGTTACTAGGAAAAGAGGCTAACCCCTCTGCACCACAGTTTCAGGGAGGTGTAGGGGGTGTTTGGTGCTCCCTGCTTTGTAGAATTTGAGCATGGCTTGCATTGAAACATGCTCTTAACTAGGAAGCTGAAATGCCCAACATCATAGGGATTCATGAAAGCCTGAAGAGCATCATTTAACTTGCTTTATCTTGTGTGGGTTTTTTTCTTTGCTTGTTTTTTAGCATGCCATGCAGAGCTTGGCCATATTCTGTCAGACACTAACTTTCCTTCTGGCTTCTGCAAAGGGCTGAGGATTCCTCACGTTCGTTGGGACTTGACAGCTAATCAGGATTTCTAATGGAAGCCACAGCATTTCAATTAGCTGTCACTGCAATCAGTGGTTTTGCCAAACGCAGCACCTGCTAGACTTGCCTGGCCAACACACGTTCAGCTCTCTGGGACTGGAAGCATCTCCCTGTCTGTGCATCTATATTTAAACCTGACACCAAAGTGGGGAAAAAGAGGTCGTTTCTTCAAAGAGCTTGTAAAAGATGCTCTGTAATAACCCAGGCAGGCTGTGAGGCAGGCCCGGGTCTTGCCATGGTTTTGCTTCTGCTGTTGGATAAAGAGCTAGGGACAGCTGCTTGGTGTGCTTGGCTCAGGTGCTGCAGCCACTGTCCCTGTCCTGTGGAGAATCCAAAGCTCTGGCTCCTGCTTTTTGCTTTGCCTCCAGACCTACTGCTGGCTGCTCCGGGGAGGTGGTGATCAGGATGAGCGTGGAGATTTTAGAGAGGCAAGGGATTCCTGTGGTCCCAAGTGTGTTTGCACTGCAGAACTGTGGAATAGCGTCTCAGGGTGTGAATTTCCACTATTTCCAAAGCCAGTATGGATGTAATGCCAGACTGGGAGCTTACAAAGACATCTTTGGCTAGTATCTGTCTCTGACTTTCCTGGCTAGGTTGTAAATGAGCATGTGCATGTGTGTGGTATGTACTTGGGGAGAAATGACAACCGGGAAGTGTCACAGGCCCTTCTTTCAGCTACTTTTTCCTGGGGACCAGGAAAAAACAAGGCTCCTACGCAGCAACTTCCATTCCCAGCAATGTCTCTTGACAGACAAAATGGCAGACAAAGGAGAACTGGTTATAGGTCAAGTACTGTGCCTTGGGGCTTGTGGTAAAGGCAAGCTGTCCTTAACCTTCACAGTCCACTCTTCTCCAAGGGGAAGATGTTGGCTCGGCATAGCCAGGGCCTGGCTTGTGGACTTCTTCACTGCAGGGACTTCCTTCCAGGAGCAAAGCAAGGCCAGTTTGCACTGGGAGCTGCTCCCGAGTCTCCCCCGTGGGTAGTGCAGGTGGAAGGCCACAGTGGCTGCTTGTTTTCTTGTACTTCAGCAGCATTTGGGACGTGCCACAGAGGGAATCTGAGAAACGCATTACTCATGCTGATCCCAGCAACCTCTTCAGTTTTCAGCCCTAAAAGAGAGCTCGATCTTGTTGTGGTGCTGGGTTGAGATGGGTGCTGGTGAAGAGGATAAAGGAGGAAGGCATCCAGCATCCCACCCTGCGCAGCCTGATCCAGTGGGTGGCAGCTCTGCCTCCAGCAGGGGCTGAACTGGATGGGCTTAAGGTCCCTCCAAGACAACCATTCTATGGTTCAGTGACGCTGTTTCCTTTCAGTATTGCTGAATTACAGGGTTATTGGAAAGGTGTTTGCAGCTAAGCAGGTGAAATTGTTCTGAGCCCATACTTAAAATCAATACAAGGCAAAACAAAAAGATTTGTCTGTAATTAAAATGCTGTGTTTATCAAGAGAGGCACAATACCTCTCTGAGTTCTGACTTCGGAATGTTCCAAGTGGTTTGTTTTGTGACAAAGATTGTTTAGAGGAAAATAGAGTAGGCTGAAATCCCGGTGTGCAGTGGGAGTGTAATTTAGTGAAGTCTTTGAGCTTTGTATGGCGTGGAGCATCGCTCAAGCTGGAAACCAGCATTGCTTTCCACCCACACTGTCCTCCCTGCTGGCATGGTTGGGGGTCCAACCTCCCTGGGCATGCTCTGCTGCATGGAGGCTTCTGTCTTGTCACAGACAGCATGCTCTGCTCCAAATGGAGAACGTCAGCCCCAGTCCAAAAATAACTTGATGAAGACAAAAATCACTTATTGCTACAGCACAGCTCCTCAGATCAGACCGTTGACATTTCAGAGAACAGAACAAACCAAAGTGCAGCTGGAGGACCAGCAAATGCTCTCTTTATTCCTTCCATCTCTTCTGATGACTGCATTGGCGTAATGGAGAATTCAGCTATGATAAGTGCTCCATGGGCTCCTGCTCACTGCTGAGGTTTTAGAAGCCAAAGGAGGGGCCACCCCATTTTCCTGCTCACGAGCTCTGCTGAAACAACCAGGGTGCACTTCTAGCAATGAGTGTTGGGGATCCAAAAGGGAAAGCTGGGGTTTTCATTCACAGCACTTCTGGAGATTCGCTGTGTATGTGGCCAGGTTTCTTTATGTCCAGCATCAGAGAGACTGGGTGCTGGAAGGACAGGAAAAGGAGGAAGAAGAAAGCACGTGGCTTGGGGCTGGCAGCACCTGTGGTCCCCCACTGTGATCCCTGCTGCTTGGAGCTGCTCCCTGCCCTTGTGCTGAGGAGGTCAGGAGCTCCCTCTGGACAAACACTGGAGCTTTTAGGGTCTGTCTGGCAATTCCATGTTTGTCTCCTGCAGGAGCCCAATGCTGTTTTAAACACCTTCCAGGGGAAACTCATATGCTGGACTTCATTTTCTTCCTTCTTTCACTTCCTTGTTCCCTTCCACATCTCTTGTCTTAACTCCCAGATAATACTTAGAACGCTGCAAAGTTGCTGTCTTTATTTAGACTTGGGAAGGGGAAGGCAGAGGCAAGATGTGGCATTTCCATGTGTTCATTTTTCTAGTCCAGCTTTGGCTGTTCACAGTGGAAACCTTTGCAGTGCTCTGTGACTCTGCCTTTCTGCATGGCTCTTATCATCAGGCAAATGATAGTGAAGCTGTAGAAAGTGTGAGCGTTGTGTGCTCAGCTTAATGAAGCCTCTTTTGTACTGCTTAGATGCTGAGACTACTGAAGTTCAGCATGAAGAAATACCAATAGCCTTCAAATTCCACAGATGCACAGAATAGCCAGTCCACAGAGCTCTTAAATAGTGTGTGTGCCAACACCCAAAAGAAAACTGCAAACATCTAAGCTAGCCCTTCTAATGTATCTGTATTCCAAGATGGACTCTCTCAGCTCATGCTCACTAGCATGATACCTAGCACACAAAAAATGGAGTTTGTTTCTGCAGAAGACCAGGTCTTCTTGTTCTTCCCTTCTAGATTAGGAATTTTCTGCTGCAGTTCGTGCCCTGTGGTACCTCTCTCCTCTGTCGTGTCGGGTACCAGATTCTTCTCTTCCTCCATGCTGACGTCTGCAGGGATTGGAAATCAAGAATGTGAGCTCCCTTGCAGTCCAGAGGGATCACGTTGGAACAATTCTGTGGCTGTTAAAGCTTTTTGTTTGACCACTGGTGAATTTTGCCACTGCCAACTTTACTCGTTCCTTCTGACCAGTTGAGGCAGGATCCAGTGTTTCTGGGGAGAAGAGGCAGGCTCTAAATTGCACAACCTGTGGTCTCTCCTGCCTAAACAAAAGATCATTCATCTTCATTAAGATTCTGTGCTTTGCAGAAGGCCTAGCTCCAGACAGGTTTCTCTGTTCCTCCCCTTTGTTTAGCCACGGGGTAACCCGGACTCTAGAAAAGTGACAAGGTAATTGTGTTGGCCTTTGCCTGGCTGTTGTGGCTTGGTATGTGGTTAAAAAAAAACAACAAAAAAAGCAAAGGAATAATAGCCTTTCTCAATCCCCAGCCCCCAAAATTAAGATATGCAAGGACTGGAATTAGAGTTTTCATGGTGCATTGTTTGCTTTTTTCATAGATGTGAATGGGTAATGGGAACAGGGCAAACTCTGCCCAGGATTTTGTGTCTTTAACTTGCATAGACTTAATGTCAGATTAGTTCAGCAGCTTAGTCGATGCAATTCCAGGAAGAAAACAATGAGAGTGACATAAATGTTGGAGAATTGGATTACATGAGTCCTGCTGCAGTAAATGAAGTAAAAAAGGGGTAACTTGGGTTTGAGTCTGTGAAAACTAAGGAAGCTTTTGGCCTGTGTTCTAGTTATTAATTTACTCAGAGAAAAACAAAATATTCTTTGAATAAACCCCTATTATGGGCCAAATTAAGTATGTCACTGCTTAAGAAATCCCACTGGCTTCTCTGAAGCTGACTCAGACTTGGCCACGTGCTTCATTTCTTTGCTAAACAGGAATCAAACTGATTTTCCTTAGTAAATTCACAACGTTTAAGATACTTCACCACCTTAAGCTGTAAAAGACCAGTGCGTTTCGTGTTTCAATGTGAAGTTCTCCATGTTACGCTAGTTATTAGTTGCTGGGAACAACACTTTGTTTGGACATGTGGCCTGATAGGATGAGCCTCAAGAGTTTTTTGGGGGAACTGGACTTCCTGAGCGAAAATTGAACTTATTGAACTGCTGTTGATAGTTGTGTGTCGCTTAAATTCAGTATTTATACTTCCGAAGGGCAGCTCTCTTCAGTTTAAAGAACTTCATCATGTAGTGGTTTCAAAGCCTTGTGAATAAACTGAAGTTATTGTTCTGTTGTGGAAAAGCTTCTTGAAAACCAGCTCTTTGGTTATGAAATATGATAGATGCACCTTCTTTGAACTTGAGGCTGTTCTGCACTGCTGGTGCTGAGTCTTAATTCCCCTGCTTTGGGTTGTATAACACCCAATTAAAGGCATGTAGGGATTATCCTTTGTGAGGTCTTGATGACATGTTAGATTTGGGATTATATTTGGGAGAAAAAACTCGCAGTTCTGTCACGGAACAAAGCAGGGTGTGTAACTTTGCAAGTGTGGTTCCTAAGTAGAGATCTTGTGTTTCAAAACTTGATCCTCCATCCAGGGGAGCAAAGCACGAGTACGCAGGATACTTCTACCCAAAAATACTTCTGTTTGGCAAATTATCACATGCCGTTTTGGCCATAACTTCTCCGTGAGCTGTTGTCCCTTTTTGATTCGTAATTCTGCACGCTTGTTCCCTTCCTTCTACATGGATGAGTTTTGTGTTGTGGCTGCACGCAAGGGGCATATCTGGTAGGGGTAGGTAAACTGTGATCCCCAGATCTGCCCTTCCTGACGTCTTTGGAGGTGTTTCCAATCCTTTTATTCTCTGTGCTTGAGAACCATACAATTACTCATCTGTTCCCAACAGAAAACGTACGTCAGATGAACACCGCTCACAGTATGAATTGTGTGTGAATGAAATTTACACTGAAGCACAGTTTATATTGTCATGTTTTTCTTTGTCAGAAGATAGATCCCTGCAACAGCTGTGGCACAGGCTTATATTTCATTTACTAGTTGGCAGTGCAAATGCGTCTAAAATGGAATGGATCAGCATCTAGCTGTGACACCTTCCCATTTATTCTTTAAGATCTTGATAGCAGCATCTCGATGGTTACTAATAAATGATACCTGCAGCAACTTGAAAGCACGCAGCCTGAGATACCGAACGCTCTCATGTCCAAAGACAACTTGAAAAATATTGAGGCCAACTTCTGCTTTGAAGAGAATTTCATCCAGGAACTAGTCAGAGCACTCTGTTGTATTTTATCTAGTCCACTCCTCTAATTTTGTCCTCCAAGCAGATGACAGATTTGCATTCAGCCCCCTGCCATTTTATATGCAAATGTCCTGTAAGATGATTCTCTCCTTTGCTAATGCACTTCATATTGCATTTTAAGCATCATCTTGATGAGTGACGCTTTTTTTAGTGCGTCTTTTATCTCTTACTGGCATTTTTCTGTCCCAAACAGTCATGAAAAGCTCTTTTCCC
>VXAB01002745.1:29341-99949 GCA_013399175.1 Odontophorus gujanensis | reverse complement strand
CCCCCCCCCCCCCCCCAAAGTTCCATCAAAGGACTGTTTTGATGGCTTAACTTAAAGCATTTGATCTTGAGTTCATCAGCTTCTGATTTTTGAGCCCTGCAATTAACATGGTTGGTCTTGATCTTTTACACGTCCTAGTGGTCAAAGCCAATTGTAGGGAAATACATCCGTAGCCAGACTTAGTTAATTCAAATCAGTTTGTAAACCCCATTTTAAGTCTTCTAAAGAAATGCAGATTATTGGCCCCGGAGTGCAGGGAGCTGAGTGCCTTGGTAGTTCGTGGCAAGAGCACAGGATTTGCCAGTTCAAAGGGATTAAGCCGCCGAGTTGTTAAGAGATTGAGGAATGGAAAAGATTGGACCACTTCACAAATCTCATAACTGTCAGGAGCCCTCAAGCACCAGAGCAGATATTTTGTATATACTCGAGAGTTTACAGAGAAAGTCATCTCGCAGGAGGAATCTTGACTTAAGGCTTCATTACCTTTGTACAAACTTGATAAGCTGTGCAGTACAAACGTTCTTGGTGTTGCTAGTTGTCATTAACCCAGAGGTATTAGGGGATCCCAACAGTTCTGCTTTGACTTACAGAGAAATGAAATCCCAGGATTTGGGCATAGAAGTATTTATTTAAGAGGATATTTCAGCTGTGTGATATACACAGAGCAAGTCAGACTGTGGTCTCAGGAAACAGATGCACACCCACTCTTGGCAGCCCTGAATTTTCTAAGTATTTGATGTGTTTTTAGATAAAGTGTAACTCTGTGGCTGAGATGATGTAACCAAGTATCTCCCCAAATAAATAAACCTCCTCCTCCCTGCCCTTGGCTTTGCCACCATTTACACTCTCATGCCCTTCTTCTTGAGTTGCTGCTCATCGCATCCCAATGGGAAGTGCTCCAGGGAGCTGAACCAGTGAGGAAATGTTCGTGTTTTTTGTTGTGGGATTTGATTTCTGTTTTCTCCCCTCTATCTTTCCCGGTGTCCCTCCCAGGGCCAACTCACGCCATGGTCTGATGACTCCAGGGATGTGGGGCTGCCCATCACAGGCAGCCTCCCAGCCCCACAGTGTTGCTACCTGCTGACCGAGCTGTCCCACCCATCCTTGTGTTGGTTTTTAGATCTCGTTAAGTGAGGTTCCACCTCTGACCTGGGAGAAAGCTGAGCAGTAGCAGGAACCAGGGGAAGTGAATTGTTGCTCTCTGGTCTGGTCCAGATGAGTTCACAGCAGATTGCAAGGTATCGGAGAGACAACGCTGCAGGATGGCTATTATTTTTAATTAAAACTGTATTGATTTTCATTATCAGTGGATTCAGATATTGCATAGGTTCGAAACCCTTCATTATATTTAGAAGCCATTGCTCCAAGTGCGCGGTATGAAATGACTAATTTTGTTTAGGATGCTGAACTGCAATCTAGCTTCTGCACCGAGCAACAAACCTACTGAAATAATACTGACTGAAACACTGTTTGCTCTCCCTTCTTTTGCTCAGCGTCTGAACCCAATCTGAAATTACGATCCAGACTAAAGCAAAAAGTTGCTGAAAGACGGAGCAGCCCGCTGTTGCGCAGGAAGGACGGCCCAGTGGTCACAGCTCTGAAGAAGCGCCCACTCGATGTCACAGGTATGTTGGGCCAACGACAAAAGCTGCAAGAAGTGTCCCTTTCCAAAAGCAGTTCTTGTTTCTGGTTGATTTTGCAGTCTGGACCTCGTGTGGCTCTTAATGTTGGAGAAGAGTATAGCGGTAGGGCAAGGGTGATGGTTTTAAATGAAAAGAAGGGAGGTTTAAATTAGATCCTAGGAAGAGATTCTTCACAGTGAGGGTGGTGAGGCGCTGGCAGAGGCTGCCCAGAGAAGCCCTGCCATAGTAGGGGTTGGGGCTAGGTGGACTTTGAGGTCTCTGCCAACCCAAACTGCTCTATGGTTGATGGAGTTCAGTTGTGGGTGGTGCAGGTGTGTGCCAGCAGCACAAGTCCCATCTATAGGTACCCATCAGGTACCCATCTGTAGGTACAGCACTGCCAACACAGTGACATTCTTTTTGGAACTACATTTCAGATACGTAGACAAATACAGATATGCCACAGGATTGCTGGTTTGTTTGTTTCCTGAGCATTTCTCTGATCTTCAGCAACAGGTTGTTGAGAAATAAAATTCCTCCAAGATGATTCCCCTAATATCCATAGGGAGGCCGTAACTCATAGCTGTCTTTCTCCTGCAGTAAATGCTTTACAAGCCTGGGATGTTTTTGGCTTAGGGAAGATTGCCATTTTTCCTTGTTAAGTAATTATGTTGAAGTTTTAAAACGTTTAAGGCTTTTTTTTTTTAAATGTAATATATATAGCTGGTATTTCTGACTACGTATTTACAGTTCCTTGTTGAAAAATAGTATTCTTCTGGGAGTGAAATTTGTGAGGAGGGCTCTCAGTAAACTGGTTTGTATAGATGACCATAAAGTTAATTCTTAGCACCATCTAGGGATGCCTCTGTGTAAGTACTGCTACGTGACTGTTTTCTTCTGGGTTTTAAGGCATACTAGCATGACTCACACAAACTCCAAGTGAGCTCTCTTTAGCTTTCAGGACCTGGGGCAGCTGTGTGCTGCTCTGTCAGCACCTCTCTGCTTGGAAAGGAAATGGATTTCAAGAGCTATGTATAGTTTATATCAGGTCTAAAAGCTGAGTTTTTTTTTTAGCTCATATCTCACTACATGTCACGTGGCTTTTAGGATACATCAGGCCCCAGTGTCTGACCAAATAATGCCTTCAGAGATGGCAGGGGAAGCTCCTGCTTCTCACTGGGCACAGGCCTGGTCCTGAGCAAAGCTGAGCAGGAGCTGAGCTGTGCTTGGTGCACAGGTGGGAATGAAGAGGGGTCAAATGTTTATTGGAGCAGTTACAGTGAGAGCGGACTTCTGAGTGTAACATAACTTCTAACAGTCCCTCTGCAAGGATAAGAAATTACTTTTAATCCTTGAAGAATACATCTTTATAGAGGCATAGTTTGAATGTAGTAGTTTTTCTACATCTAGGGAGTATACATGAAATCAGACGGCACAAAAAGTAGTTAAAAAGTCCTCCAGGTTGTAACAGTTGGCTTTTATTTCTCCTGGAGCATCCTAGGGCAGTTATGAGACTGCTGCAGCCTGAACCCTTGCAGCAGCTGAGAGATTCTTCTGATGTTGGGTAAATTCTGCCCCTGGGGGTGGAGGAAAGCTCAGAAAAGAAGGAAAAAAAAAAACCCACAGAAACGTTTTAATGTGATTTACTTTCCAAAAAAGTAAAAAATAAAGGAGAAACACTGGAAGCTGTGTCACGCACAGGGTGAGAGACCTGAGGAAGGAAGTTTTCTGGCTGTTGCAATTCCGTGTGCTGTTTTTGTTTGTTGTTATTTCTACACCATTAATGGGGAGGCGTTGATTTCAAGCTGCCCATCACTGTGGTTCTGGTTGCCAAGTTCACAGGGAGTGTGTTGATAAAACATAGCGAGGTGAGAGGATTTTCTGAGTGTGCTGGTGATAACAGAATTATCTGAGAGAGTTAATTCTGCTTTGGGTCTTCTGATGGGAAAGCGCTCTGCTCTCAGGGTGGGGAAGGCATGCCAATAAAGAAGGCGATGTCCTGAAGTGGGTTTAGTCTCTCTTGGATCTGGTGGTGATGTTTTGTCCACACTGAAATGGTTGCCTTTTGAGTCAGCTGTGAAGTCCAGCACAATTGGTGGCGAAAGGGAGCTCAGTTCTTAACAGTTAGGTTAGGATTGGGGGCTAATGAGGTTTACAGAAACGTTGTGGAGAAATGGTGCAGAACCATGTGACGTAGTGCAGTTTGGCCTCTGCAAGCTTTCCGTGTCTTTTATCATCTTCCAGTTGTCATTAATACTCTTTAAAGAGAAATCCCCTTGAGGTGAATGCATAAATAAGGTAAGTAGGTGCTTTGAGACACCATTTGAAAGCATGTGTATCAGTACTTTAAGAGCCCTGTGAAAATTCAATGAGGAGACGGGGAGGAGGGTTGCCTTCCTCCAAAACAAAACTTGACGGGTTGTTATCTGTCTAAATATCATCTTGGAGATTGCCTGTAATGCTAAAAGTTGGTTTTGGATGTGTTTTAGATTCTGCATGCAACAGTGCTCCTGGATCTGGTCCCAGCTCTCCAAACAACAGCTCCAATAACATAAGCGCTGAGAATGGAATTACAGGATCAGTCACGAGTATTCAAGCGGAGGTACAGAGCCCTTCCTTTCTCTGAGTTTAACACTTGGGTTTCTAATCAGATTGCACAGAGGTTTAGGTGTTGGGGCACACAGACGGGTGTGTGGCACGGCTGCAAACCCCAGATCATGACTTGGAGCAGACTCGGGGAATTACCTCTCAGGCTGGGCTGACAGGATGCATTACCTGTTTATTAAATCCAGTTTGAACCAGCTCAGGAGCTGCTTGTGGTGACTTGTGCTGGTTTTGTTGTGAGTGGAGAGTAAAAATAGAGTGATTTGACAACGTATAACATGAAGAACGTTTCCTGGTGAAGGATTTTAATATATTGGGCATCTGTTCTCATATATTGTGTATAGGGTGAACTTGGACACAGTAGGTTACTGTAAGTATGGCCAAAGCAGAACTGGATTAAACAGATTTAACTTTTTCCTCCCTGTTTAGGGTTGAAAGTGCCTTGCCAGATACTGTGTGCTCATGTTTGCAATCCCATAAGCTCCCACCGTCGCTTGAGGCATCTGCTGTGGCTGTCAGGGGCAGAGAGTTGGTCTCGGTAGAGGGGATGGATTCAACACAGCACTGTGTTCAGCATTGCTGAAGCCCAGCTTTTCCTAAAGGCATATTTTGGGGTGTAGACCGTGTTAACTGGTCCTCACTGTAAGCCTTAGAAAACCAGGGTGGCTGAGTCACATCACAGGGACATTTCTTTTTATGCAGCTTGCCCTCAGCTGTTCTCCCTATGAGTATAGCATCTGTCTTACAAGTTTTCCTTTAATTTTTATTCCTAATGCAGTGTTGTAGCAGGGAATATGCCTCCCACTCCACGCTTACCCAGAACTTGTCTTCATCCACTCTATTGTAGAGATCTTCAAGGATTAAGTCAAGTACTGTGAAGGCTGAGGCAGTCTAAGTTAGCTTGACACTGGAAACCAGTGCTGTTCTGAAGAAGTGTGGTCTTTAGATGCACTCCGTTGAGTAATTTGGTCTCAGGAAAGATGTTACAAGTGGGGTTGTTGATTGGGTTTTGGAACTGAAGGCTGGCTGAACTGCGGGCACTTCCTAGGTATGTTGCTGTTAGCCCCAGGAGGATGAGTGCTCATCTGCCAGCTTTGCTGATTCAGGAGCTGTCAATCTTATCTATACTTAGCAGACTGCGAGCCTCCGAGCACTAATGATGGAAAAACTACAGGATTTGACAGTTTCTTGTGATATAAACAGAACAGGCAACTTCCTGCAAATCAGCGTTAGCTCTCGAAGGTATATACGAGCACATAATATTCTCCTTAATCATTTTAATTTTCAAGTAATTTGACCTAATCATCTGTGACTAGGCCCCCAATACTTAATGAAATGGGCACAGGCTCAACTGTAAGACAATCATTTTCATCAGCTTCTAGTGGTACAGCAGTGCTGTTAAGTTAGGCTGAGGCCTGAGGGGTGCAGACAGTTCAGAAGGGAATCCACATACATCCTGTGTGTTTGTCTGTCAACTGTCACCAAAAGCATCAAAGGCCACCACCTTCCCTTCACGTCTGTTTGCAGCTGTAATGCAGTGTCTGATTCACAGCAATACCACTGCACGTGAGGGAGGATGCACACTGGTCTAACATTTCAAAAAAGAGCAATGTTGTGCACTGTTTTCCTATACGAAAAGCAGGAGGAAGATGTAGTTCTAATCTCCCTGAACTTCTGCCTGGAGTGTTTTCACCTTTCCATGTGCGTTTTGGAAAATAATGAATATATAACCTACAAACGATTGTGCAGTTTTAATGTTAAAGCTGCCCAGGACTGTATAAAGTGCATTGGATCGTTGCCATCCTAGAACAGAATGGAGTATAAATCACTGTGTGATGGCAAACAGAACGTCGATAACCCATTGCACAAATTGTTCTCCCAGCATTTCAGGCATACTTGAATGGCTTAGCTAAATGTCCCACTTCCTTGCATCAGTCCGGGAGAAGATGGCCCTGCATTCTGCATTGCATGGAGCTAGCTGATCCATTTGCCTAGAGAAGTTTATTTGGGGCAAAAAAACTGGATGTGGCAGGGTTATGGTTTCTTTTGAATCCTCTTTGGTGTAAGAAGTATTCCCTCTTAAGATTTCTTTGATACCAGCTGACCAGGCTTGCCTTACGTTCCCACTTTTGCACAGTATGTTTTCTGAAATGCTTCTTAAAAATCAATGTTGGCAACTTCCTGTTTCTTTCCATTGCATTTTGTAAGTGAGAAATACATCCCTCATTTTGTTAGCTTGCTCGATCACCTCTTGAACCATTTCAGGTATGTTGGAACGTGGTATTGGACTTCATTATTGAAGTTCCAGTGCTTACCTTCAGAATAAAAATCCTCGAGCTCCCCGCCTCCTTTAAAATAGACAGTGCCTATTTTTAAATGTTGTTTTGTAAGTCTGAAGCTTTTTTTTCTGCCTTGGGAAGGTATGTGATATTCATTGCTGTTGTAGCTGTTAGAAACCTATAAAAAGTACCCGATTACAGACGAAAATTGTGCATGCTGAAATTGCTCTCTTCTGTGCCATTCTAACAGTGTTTGTGTACAATCCAGAGATGGGATTTGTATATTTAAAGTGATGATAATGCTGCTAAATATCTCATGCTTATAGTGTCAAGCTGCTGTTTTTCTCATCACTGTTTTTAAAACAAATCCCCAGGAGATGGTTTGAGGCACAACTGCACTTTATCGATTGTTCAAAGAGAAAATGGATGTTGGTTTATTTCGTTTACGGTATCAGTAAAATATTTCATTACTCTGCTGGCAATAACTATCTTGTTCTCAATGTGGCGTGCTAACATTTTGTGTTATTTAAATTAAAGGAAAATTGCCAGTAGTGTTCAAAATTACTCAGAAAAAAGAAGTGTGTGGGTATGCACAATCATACGCCCTTAGCAGGTACCATTCAAGATCAAAATGCTCTTTTCCAATTTCCTCCTTTGCGGCAGCAAATTTGTAACCGAGATCTTAAAAGCAGATTTACTCTTTAATATATTTCCCATAAGCTTGACTGACGTTAATGAAGGCACAATAAGACAAAGGGAAATAAAAAAAAAAAACCCTCACTCTGCAGATGAAATTTTGTACGGTGTCGTATGAGAGCTAAGTGACTTTGCTGGATATATGGCATTCAGACCTGGTTGGACGCTGGGACAGTGAGCTGCAGGTTTGTGGCACAGCAAGGATTGCATCTGCAAGCACAGCCCAGCATCCTCTAAAGGTGACACACACGGTTGTGAGGAGGTTTCCTATCCCTGCATGGGCATCTCTAGCCCCAGCTCTCAGAGTTGGGCTGTTCTGTTAGACATGTCAACTGGCCCACCAGAATTTCTGTGAACCAGGGAGGCAGGATTGCTGCTGAAGGTTGCTGTGTATTATTTTTGCTTTATTTTTTTTCTTCCTGGTGGTTGCTGCAGTGATATTACTCACCAGGTTTCACCTTTTGAGGAGAAAACCAGGTTTTTGTTACCCAGAGCTGGCCCAGTCTTGCGGCCAAGGAAGTAACCTACCAAGTCACATTTCCTCACTCAGCTATCTCAATCTGAAATGTATAAATCCATTTTCCAGGTCTCTGTTTCAATGACATACATTATTCCTACAGTATAGTACTAGATTCATCATTATCACTTCTTTTCCACAGTAGCAACTGAGTTAAAACAATAGAAACTCTATAGAAAATCTTCCTGAAATCTAAATGCTGTTTCATTTAAGCTGTTTATTTAAGTTTTATTGAAGTTGATTTAAGCAAACAGAACACTCGTTTCTTAATAGAAAAATCAGGCAGCTTAAAATAATGTAATTTTTATAATGGGCTTTCCACCAAGTATTTCAGATCAATCTCATTTTGTAATTAGGCATTTTTACTTAAGTGCTCCCGCTTTAAATGGCCGCAAAGGTAATTCAGTAAATCTGCCATTCCGTCCTGAAAATCAGGGAAGAGCTGCATAAAAAGGCTCTTTGATGAAAGTTTGAGGTTTGATTTAAGCTAAAACGTACTAGTAAATGGCGTAAATTGTCTGTGATTTGCTGAAGAAAACAACCACCATCGTAATGCCTTTCTTGTTTTTACGGTAGTCTGTTTTAGCTCGAGAAGGGCAAACGCTCCAGAAAGAGGAGTAAGGCTGGGCCTGAAGCACAGCTTACCTCCCTCATTCAGTATTCCCAGTGTCAGAAGTGACCTCTCCTGCTCTGTGCATTCGTGATGGGCCCTCAGAGCCGTTGTGCAGTGTCCTCCCTGCGGTCGGTGCTGCTGTCTCACTGGGACAATGTTCTCCATTTTGCTTGCAGACCAGCCTGGCTCACCGACTGGTGAATCGTGAAGGCTCGGTGACACAGCTTCCACTCTACACATCTCCTTCTTTGCCCAACATCACTCTAGGACTGCCTGCAACTGGTCCTTCCAGCGTAAGTGACGGGCAGTGCTGTCTTTGACTCGGTGCTTGATTTCTCCCTCAGCCCACCCTGACATCACCTGTGCATTTGCAGGGAGGATCAGCACAGCAGGATGCTGAGAGACTTGCCATCCCAGCCTTGCAGCAGCGCATCTCTTTATTTCCTGGCACCCACCTCACTCCCTATTTGAGCACTACAACTTTGGAAAGAGATGGGGGAACCGCACACAACCCTCTTCTGCAGCACATGGTCTTACTGGAACAGCCGACTGCACAAACTCCCTTAGTCACAGGTGAGCACGTGGTAGATGATGCTCCAAGCCTGACATGCAGGCTCTTATGTGTTACCTATGTATTTTGTAGGTTTGACTTAGAGATTTGTAGGCTCTCCAGTGTAGACGATGGATAGTTACCAACTGGGGTAGCCACATCACCCGGAGGCAGGAGGAAGATGCCTTGTCATTTTGGCAAAATGAAATTAAATAGCATTTACTTGCAGACTTACACCTCTCTTAATGATGTAACAACTTGATGAATATCACTCAAGTAAAGAGCAGAATGAAGAGGCAACAAAAGTGTTGTGCTGTGTGATTACCCTTCCTGCTTATCACTGATGGTCTCTATTCCATGTACAACAGGAGCACGCATTCACAAAATCACAGATTAAAATACTGGCTTTTTATCATTATTACAAATGGCAAAAACGTGGCAAAACCAACTGCGTTCCAACAGATTGTATTTGTTTGTATATGTTCCATTTGCAGTATGTTAATTGCTTTGAATCACTCCCTGTGTCATGTTTTCAGAATTAAGTACCTGTGGGAAGGCGTATGGCTATAAATAGGATCGATTCAAAGCAGTATTTCCCAGTAGGACACATTTCTGTTTTACAGCGTGTACTACTGGGACAAAGGATGTTCTGCTTAAGTCACAGGCGTGTTGATTTGTATTTTTTTTCATTCCGTTTCTAATGGAAGATTTCTTGGGCAGGCTGCCCAGAGGAGCTGTGGCTGCCCCATCCCCTCAAGGCCAGGCTGGATGGGGCTGTGAGCAGCCTGGTCTGTGGGAGGTGTCCTTACCAATGGCAGGGTGGGCTATGAAAGTCCCTTCCGAGACAAAACGTTGTGTGATCCTCTGAAATTACTGAGAGACGTTGATTGCTGAAACATTACAGCACTGCGTTTGGTTCGTGCCTGGCTTTAAATTTGAATTTCAGGAATATATGTGGGGTCATGACAAGCGTATGAGCCATGGAGAGGCTGAGGCACAGAGTTGTGGTGTTCTCAGGCAGAATCACTGCAAGAGACTTCCTCTCTTATCGAATCAGCAAAACTTTTTTCTCCTTTCTTGCTGGTATTCGCATTAAAGAGCTCATTGGGAGTGCTGTTCTGTTTCCTACTCCACCTCTCTCAAACCTTCCATCTGTTTACAGTCTATTACATGTATTCCTTCTAGTCCACCTGCACTGTCTGGTGTTTTTAGAGCAAGTACAACGTGTTACAAACTGACACTAAGGAGAAATATTCACCATGCAGCAGAGCAGCAACAAGAAGCGCTTGCTCCAGATGCAGCAACTGAAACAAAGCAAGCTAACACATGGTCTCAAAAGCCCTAAGTGGACTGGCTGCCAGACTACAGTTAGTACTTACAACTTCCTCAGAAGCGGAGTTATTAGCATTCTGTTGGTAGCCCTCAGTGCTGGAGACAGCCTCCTGACTACTGCAGAATTATCCAGCGTGCAGCATGCTGGCTCCGTGCACTTAGGCGTGGGGATTTTGGGAAGCTGAGAGTCCCTGCTGGACTGGGGCGTGCTGATTTTATGAGTTCGGCACTGGTTTTGCAAATCTGATTTCTGGATTTTAACTGGAGCACGATAAGTGGTTCCCCCCGACTAGAAAGTGGGAATAGAATCCAGGCAGTGCAATTGTGTCCCCACTAGAGCAGAATTCCTTAGATCTGGCATTGCTCTTGCACCAGATTACTCTGGATTATACCTGTCATATCCACATGTATTTACTGAGTAGGATCACTGTGTCTTCCTGGAAAACCTCCACAGGAAGACTGCAGTTATTTGCTTGGAGACAAGTAATCTCCCAGGATGTCCCATAGAGATATGTAGGATCCCTTCCTGTATACTGTCTGACTCGGACTTTGCTGTAAGGAATATGGACCACATCTTTCCAAATTATATATTCACACACGTGTATATTTATGCATGCGTGTGTATATACACACACACGTGGTTGTAAGATACTCCTTTAAGTGATTCTTTTCAGAAGAGCTAAGGGTAAATTGGCCCAAGAAAAGAGGCCTCTGAATGAATTGGTTTCCGTTGTGTAGGACGGTTCTTTCAATTAATGGGACAAGGAGGCATTGTCCTGGGCCAGGAGCTTGCAGGTGTTTCTGAACTGAATTCAGCTGACTGCACACTTCTGTGCAGCTTTGCTCTTCCTTTCAACTTCTCCATGCCTAGAGCAGTTCTTACTGTTCTGTACGATGTGCAGCCTTATCCACGTTAGGGAGACAGCCATTCACACTAGTTATGGCTTTCTGTCCCAAGGTGTAGCTTGCAAAGGCTTACCCTCAGCAACTCCACCCTTGGGTTTGGCTGTGTGTTGGGTGTGTCTTCACATCCCAGCTTTCTAAGAAGCATGTGAAGGTATGTCTTAAGAGAGCAGAGCAAGAACTGGCTTACCAAGAACTGCTGAAAAGAAGAGGACAGTTCCTGCAGATATGCCCTTATAAGAGCTCGGGTAGGTTTCACATGGTAGTCACCCAGGAGACACCCAGATTGCCCGGGGTGTATGAGTAACCCATGACATCCCAAAATAACCTTGTGTTTTAGTTGAGTTCAAGGCATGAATATACAGGACAGTGATGGAAATCTTTGTAACGCTTTATCCTCTAAATTATTTCTAAAGAAATCATGGAACTTCCTGGCTCTCTAATTCCTGTAATGCATTCGTGTTTTTCGAAAGCAAACACGGTGGGCAGTTAATTGCATGAATGTCTTCATCCTTAGTCATTTCTACAGAGAAGTTATAGCACAACCAAGGGCTTCCCTTCATGATCTAGAGGGAGAACCAACTCCATCATCAACCATCATCCTTCATCACATCTGAAAGCATCCTATAAGGTAGAGCTGCTGCAGGGTTGGCAGCAAGGGCTGGTGCTGTCCTAGAAGTGAAGCTGGGATTACTCACTGTACCAAGGCAAGTTGTTGGACTTCAACTCCTCAAAGCCACCACTGTGCATCTCATTGGTGTTATCCACTGACTGATGGAAGGGTCTGTAAGGTATTGCTGAATATTAAGAATGAAAGTGTTTAGGATCTCTGAGTAAATGAGCAAGCAAATAATTTAAAAGTGTTATTCCATCCAGTGGTCATTAATTGTTATCTGTTCTCTTTTAAGGATACTTCAGCTGTAAATGGTGAGCTGGCTGGTTTTAACGTTATATATCGTTGTCACCATCAGTGTTACTCAACAGACATTTTCTCCCTTCCTTTCTTCTTCCTTTTTTTTTCTCCTCTGCTGTTTTTTCCTCCATATTATCTTCAGACTGGTATCTTTCAGGACTGCCCCTCCACGCACAGTCCCTGGTTGGTGGAGAACGGGTCTCCCCTTCAATACACAAACTCCGGCAGCATCGCCCTCTGGGGCGCACGCAGTCTGCTCCCCTCCCCCAGAACGCCCAGGCCCTCCAGCAGTTAGTGATCCAGCAGCAGCACCAGCAGTTCTTGGAGAAACACAAACAGCAATTCCAGCAACAACAACTGCACATCAACAAGGTAGGCACGGCGCTTTTAAAGCCTCTCTTTCTCATACAGGCATCAACTCCAGCTGTGGTCAGCACTGTGGTGGTTTCTTGTGCTGTAGCGTATGTGGTGTCTGACTCCATAACCAATTGGCCTTCATCTTTGAGCCTCTTCTTCGTGATTTTGAGAAACACATCAACAAGGATGGGGGCATGCGTCACCACAGTGAGGGTCAGCACCTCTCTTACAAGTAGTGGGAAGCAGCATGGTTCAAACTTCACTTCTTGAAGCTGTCATTGCTTCCATTCACCCTCATCTAGATCTTTGTCAGATTCGTAGAAGAGAACTTAAAAAGCTGTCAGGTAATATGGGGAAAATAACTGTTGTGTATACATTTGGTGTATATAACCGTACATTATACAGTTGGGCATCCCAGTGCTGTGGCTAAAACTCGATCGAAGCTGCTCTGGGGATGACTGCTGGGGTATGCATGTAAAAAGGCAACATCTGTCCTTGTGTTTTAGCCCATCAGAAGGTAAAGCTCACTTTCTAAGGGTGAGATCTGATCACAGGTGGTATGGAAGGAGCTGTGCCAGCTGGCCCCGGCTGAGATGTTGTCAGAAGACAAAGTCAGACTTACAGTATAAAAAAGCTGAGAGGGAAGGGGGAAGTAATTCATAAGCAGTGCGATATATTTCTGGCTCTTCTAATGGTGCTGGTTTACTTCCAGTCATGGCTTCCTTTACAAAACAAGCCCACTGGTAGACTTCAGGCTCAGGAGCACAACTGAGACAGCAGGCCTACCTTTCAGGTTGCTGCAGTTTGATTTATGGTGGATTTCTCCAAATCTTTCCACCGTTCCTGTCACATGAGAAAACTACTGAGAGCTGGGTGAAAAAAAGTAGCATAAAACAACTTTCCAATGAGGAGAAAGCGACAATTTAAAGAAAGCCCCCCCACACACACACACACACTCCTGCCCCCCCGAAGTGCTGTTTACAGGCTGGAGCAAAGGCAGGATGATTACGCAAGCTGCTGACGTCAATCGTGTACTTCTGGATCGTGGCCACCATGCAGTGTGTGTGCCAGCCCTGGGCTCGGCTTGGCCCTGCACCCCGGGCTGCTGGGAGCTGCTGAGATGTTTCCCTTCCCTCCCTCCTGCCACGCTCCGTGCAGCAAACGTTAGGGCCGGGATCGTCAGGCTCAGGGCGCTGGGTAGGGTTTCTTTGTTAGGAAGTCCATTTCAGCTCGGTGGTTTGTTTGTTTTAGTTTCTCAGGACTTCCACTGCCAGCACTTGGAAGTGTCCAAAGGCTCGCTGTGACGTAGCTCCCCAGCTCATTCAGGCTTTCACTCAGACCTCCCAGAAGCTGCAGAGCGTGCCGTTCGAGGAGCCTGAATTTCAGCTTTGTTAGCCTGGGGATGCAGCACATGTACAGGAGGAGTGCAGTTAAACCCATCACACGGGCAGTTTCCGTGTGCTTGATTTATAGAAGCAATGAGTTAAAAGCATTTTGGTGCTAGCTCTGTATGTGTGTGGCAAATTTATCCCGTGGGACAGCATCCAAGTGCTGACACGGAAGAAGACTTTTCCCAGACACACAGATATTTTAAGACCCTTGTGTGCCGGAGCGTTAGGGCACAACTAAAAATAATGTAATAGATTGCTGCCTTTTAATTATTAGCAGAACTGACAGCACTGTCTGTTCGGGTTGGGTTATAGTTCCTGTAAATAACATGAGACTCTTCCCAATTGCTTGTGATTTTTTCCTGACTTGAAGATTTTGGCCTTAAACTTCTCCCTGTTTGATGTCTACATCAGATTAGATCTAAGCTAAAACGAGTCTCATTGTTTCCAAGGGGGCAGCTAAGGAAAATAGGTTGTTTTGCTCCTGGTTAATAAGAGCAAGAATAATCATCTAGGGGGGTCTGCTGTAAAGCTTTGGTGCCTGAGGCTGTGGAGCAGTAACTTGAGATTTGACAAGTGGGGGGAGCATGAGGACTCTGTGTAGAATGGGTTGTAGCCCTGCACACCCGGTGTTGTCACCCGGTGGTGGCATTTGTGTTTGCTTTGAGGAGGGAAAGCAAAGCACTCACACCACCCCAAAGCCACCATCCCCTTAAAAATGGAGACAGATGGAGGGCAGACGAGGAGCAGCAAGGGGATTGATGGAAGGGCTAAAGGGCTGCTGCACAACTGGCCTTCCCCAAGTGCCACAGAGCCCTGTGGGCTGCTGGAGTGCACCTCCCTTCTCTCAGCCAAGTCACTGTGAGTTCAAGCACAATAACATTTGCAGGGCTCTAGTGATGACCATGCCACCAATCCACACAAAGATTTAACAGCTCCTTCTCCAGAGCCAGGGATTGGTCCAGTAAAGAAGGTTCTGGATGAGCTACTAGATCGCTCCTTGTTAACTGAGCTCTGTGCAACCTTTGATCTGAATGAGACATGAGCCCTAGAACAGTAAATAGAAAACAAGCCTGAAAAATAAACAAAAAAAAGCTGTACGTTAACGCAAGTACACTGGAGAAATGACCTTAAATTGCACTAGCAACACACACTAGTGTTTCTGCACACCTTTTTTGCGTGTTTAACGTTCAAACTTTCATTGGGAATACTTGCGGGTTTTTTTTCCACGNTAAATTGCACTAGCAACACACACTTGGGAATACTTGTGGGTTTTTTTTCCACAGTCGGAGGAGCTTTGCTGGGGGTGAGGAACTGTTATTTTGCTGTGCCATAAAGATAAACACAGATCTGGCATCATTTCACGTTCAGTAACGATCATTTCTCTTCAGACCTCAGTCTCTTTTAAGATGCAAATTGTAGTCCTTTTTTTTGTGTGTGAGAGATAGGAGCAGCATGTTGCTTGTGGATCTCTGTGTCATTAGAGGTTGGCATCAGGGTATTTTTGTTGTGCTGGCCTTCTGGAGCCTGGAGAAGTAGGAGGACAGTGTTCTATGATTATTTTTGAGTTGAATAGCTCTCCAGCATGATGGGTCTTGAAGCAGCAATTCACGTTCTGAAGAGAAATATGCAAGTGAGATTTTCGTACATCCTGTGCCAGAGGACTCAACTTTTTACCTTTCTGGAGTGAAGATGAGCATTTTGGCTTTAGTCCACTGAATGTATAATTCACAAAGCCTTCGTAGATCAGATAATCTGCCTTTTAGTCCTGAATTGTTGCTGTTAAGCAGATTAACACAGAGCTTCTGTGGTCAAATTATGGTTCTCCTGGGTAAACCCCGTTTTTAGCACACTGGAAAGAGCAGTGTTTCTCCAGCTGTGGCGTATATATGGCAATGTATATATGCCAGACTACAGTGCCTGGACTTGTCTGTGGTGCAGCAGCGTTGGGTGGGTACGTTTTTACTAACGCCTAGAATTTAACCTTGCTATTTCCTGAATTTTCCTTCTTTGGAACACGTTGGCTGTTTAGCCTCAAGTGACTTCTGGAGTGCTTTCTAGTGTATAATGTTCAATTTGTGCTATTGGAAAAATGCACCATAGATTGTATCGCGCAGCGTTCAGCACGGGCTGTTATCCATTGAAGAGTTTAAGGGAAACCTGTTTTGGCATGGTCTTTAGTCATCACTCAAACAGTTTCCTCCTGCACTCTCTTTACTTTCAATCTGATGGATAAAGTAACAAGACGTTTTTGTCTCCTTCAAGAAATGCACCTATTGCTGTATGCATGCTATTAAGAGGGTTTTGCCAGGAGCCATTATTCTATGGGTTGTTGTTACAGAGCTGGCCACATGTAGACACACCTTATGTAGTCAAGTCCATAATTCCAATTATTTGAGAGAGGGAGGATAAAAATGGCTTCTACTCACGCCAAAGCATTTTCTTCTTGCTCTCCTTCCTTCCCCCCCCTGGCAGTCCTTGTTCTTTGGTTTGTTGCAGCTCAGTCATTCCTCATGTGGGAGGATTCAGCCTTGATAGCCAGAAGAACAGGGCTTGTGTTGCCATTTCTGAGTGGTTAATTCAAGCCCTCAGCAATATATTCTGTCCTCCAAAATCTTGCCCTCGTGCTTGCTCCTCACGGGATGCCTTGTGCGTCCCTGCTGGTGCTTCCCTTTTCCTTGAGCATCCCTGTCAGTACCCGCTCCAGTGTCTGTCACTTCTCAGTTCCTAGCAATATCCTTAACTCGAGCAACATGAAGCCCTACTGTCTCTTCATCTTCTCTTTTTTTCTCATTTTCACCAAGGCTACCTCTCTGGCTCTTCAGAGTTTTTCTTTCTCCCCTGAGTGTCCTCTTTCATCTGCAGAGGAAGGAAAGGGAGATTTCCTCTTCTCTCTTCCTCTGCGTGGTTGATGTTACCAGTGAAGGAGAGTGGGGTCCCAGCTGGTAACAACCACTGTTTGGCCCCATGACCCAAACAGGGAACCTTCTCCATCCCACTGGATATGCTCTGTGCTTCCAAGCACAGAAGCAGATTTGTTCTCATTAGTGTTGTTGTCTTATTTACCTTTCAGCATCTTCTTGTCTATGCAAAGTTGACCAGCTCTACTTATCGAACTAAGGGGCTTTTGGCACGTTGTCAGGCATGATCTCTTTGAGCTTGTTCTACACGCAGATAACCCTGAATGAGCTGCATGCATCTGTGACAGTTTATCCCTGAATTTCCAAGGTATGAGTGGTGCTTTCAGCCCCCATCCCATGTCCTTTGCACACCAGTCTGTCCAGCAGCCGTGAGTATTCTGAAGGACGTGACTGAGGTATTCCCTCCTGCAGATATGCTGTATTCCAGAAGACTGTTGTCAGTCCTGTTTTTGAAGAGCAACAGTGGAGAAACATAAGATTCCTGTGCTGTACTCAGAAACTGGGAGAGATCTTGAGATCTTCAAGTTTTACCTATAGTCATGCCCAGCTCTGTCAGCCTTTCATTTCTGAAGGAGCCTATTTGTGTAGGACCAGAAATTCCTTCTGTAACTGCCTATGTTCTAGGAGGAAGATTCAGAGATGCACAGTTTAATCAGAGATTTCCAATGGGAAGCTTTGCTATAGAGTCTCATTGAAACGCTTCATCTCTGCACTTACTTCCCAAGGAGTTCTTTATCTGCCTTTTGGATTCAGATAGAAAAGATATCGAGAAGCAGTAGGTACAGAGTATGCAGTAGATACAACAGATGCCAACTGAAATCTTACTAGCAAAGAACAGAGCCCCCTTTTAATTTTTCTATGTGAAGCATTCCATGGAAAAATGAATAGTTCTTCGAATTTCCTTGTGTGGAGACCTAAAATAGTTTGTTTGGTTTTTTTTCTTTCTTTCTACTCTTTGTATTTCAAAGAGGTAGATAAGAAATTTGGCCATCTGAGGCCTAGTTCTTTAATAATGCTTGTGAATTGAGTTGTTACTTCTGTTGTCCGAGAGCAGAGAGTGCCTTTCCCTGTATTTTATGGTGGCAGTCTGAGATTGCCAGAGGTGGCAGTGTCTAAAAATAGAGGAGTAACCTCATTGCAAAGGGATATGAGAGAGCTAAGTAAGGGAAGGGGTTGTTTATGGTTCACTGCATAATTGTTTACTGTTTAAGATAACATTTGTGACCATTCTAAATACTCTCTTACCTTTATATTCATTCCCCTGCACTTAGATTACCATAGCTTTCCTTAAATTAACATATTGGTTTTAACATGAGCATGTGTTCATAGAATTACTGGGGGAAAAAAAGGAGGATTTTCAAGTCATTTTTAGTCATTTTATGGACCTGGGGTGCGCAGCATTGTGAATTGTGTGAAATTTGTTTGTAACAGTACTTTCTTTGCAGAATTGGCCTTTAAGGAGAACTGGGTTGCAGCAGCTAGAACAAGTGGCATACCGACAGGTTCAGTTTGTATTGGGACAGCAAACAGAATGTTTGAAATGACCTTGTCATGGGCCACTTGATCTTTCAGTCTTCACTGAAGCATTTTACTATGTGTTTTTCATTAAATTATTGTGATTTAATGGAATTGGAATAATTTTAAACTCCCAGGGTATTATACTGCTTCTCATTTCCATTAGATTTACCAATGACACTGTAAGTTATTTTACCAGCAATTACTCACCTTGCATAGTTCATAAGTTGAAAAGGTATCAAGTTCAACGCCTGAGACCTGTGCCCCAAGCAGAAAAAAAAAAAAAAAAAGGGGATGATGATTTATGGTGATAAAATTACCTTTAAGCCAGATTATATTCATCAAACCTCGGTGAGCTTAAAGAAAACTGGTTGAACCTTTAGCTTAACTTGGTTTAGCGATGCAGCGATGAAACTGGAGAGATGAGGGCTTAGGGAAGGAACCCACAAAAATCCTCAAGAGGTTCTCATTACAAAATGATTTAGATTTGCAGGCTCCTCTTGGGATCGTGTAGTCTGAGCAGGGTCAGTTAGAGCAGCTTGCCCGAGAGCACGTCCAGCTGGGTGTGCAGTATGTCCTAGAATGGGGACCTCCACACTGTTTCTGGGTAATGTGTTCCAGTGTTTGACCACCTTCACAGTAAGAAAATAAATAATTAAAAATTAAAAAAAAAAAGAGTTATATAGTGTTCAGAAGGAAATTCATGTGCTTTAATTTCTGTCCAGTGCCTCTTGTTCTGTCGTCTGTGAGTGAAAACACCATAGGCCTAGTCATGTCTAGTTTAAATACTGCCTAAACCTGGTCTTCCTCCACCGACTTCTTTCCTCCAAGACTTTCCCACTGTTCTCAGGGGCATGTGATACCTGAAAGCCCATCCTAGTGGTGAAGAAGGCGTTGAGTGTTGTACCCTTTTTTGTGTGTTTTGTTACCAGGTCCTCTTCGGCAGCAGGCCACATTTTCCCTGATCTTCCTTTTACCTGTTTTCCTTCGTATCCCTTGCCAGATTCAATTCCAGGTCAACTTTGGGTTTCCTAATATCATCCATGCAAGATCATGTAGCAACACTGTTCTTTTCCTGTGGGTCACCTGTCCTGCTTCCACCTCTTATATACTGCCCATTTGTGTCAAGTTCAATTAGGAGATCTCTGCTCATCCATGCTGGCCTTCTGCTGCCTTTGTTACAGCCATGGGGCTATTCCAAGCAGATATTTGAAGAGGCTGAAGTCTCTTCTTCTGAAATTCAGGGCTGTGGTCCTGCTCTTCCACCATGGTGTCACATTCCATCAGCACTTTGAAGTAGCCCTCATCTACTACAATCTGATCAAGGGGTCTACAGCAGCCTACCCATTACACAAGCACCTATCTTGGTCTGCCTGCTTATCTTGACCTGTGAGTTTGTGACTAACCCCAGACCCATACCAAGATGCAGAACTCCATGCATTCTTGCTGTTTTCTCTGTGTAAAGGGCCCTTTCCTCACTTCCCAGCCTGCCCTTCCTATATGGCCAGTATCCCTCCATCATGGCACCCCAGTCATTTGAGTTATTCCACCAAATCTCCATGCTCCAGGAGAGGTCGTGGCACTGTAACTGCACACAGTGCTAGTAAGGAGGCATTCAGAAGATCACTCAGATATGCTCATTCCCCAGGACAGGCCTGAGAGCTTTCCCACCAGGCTGTAGTGCAGCTACCTCCTTCATCACATGCCTGAACACGAAGCTCTAGCCCTGCATCCTCATCCTTGCAGTGCTCCAATGATCAGGGAAGTTTTGAACCCTAGTTTTTCGACATTCTCTGCTGCAGTTAAAAAGTTTCTTACTTGGCCTTAGTGTGATGCTTTCAGGCAATTAATCCTTAATATGGCCTTCTTATGCCTAAATCTTCTTTGTATAGATTTGCTTAAGTTATATGGCAGAGCCTCTCTTCTTACATTAAAGGAAAAAGGCTTAGTTTCAGATTTGAGTCAATGGTCTTCAGAGAGTGAGTTACTTACAAGTAGTCACTCCTGCATGTGTTCAATAACCATGTTTTGATTTAGCTTTATTAGATTTAAAATCAATATTGCTTTTCATACCAATGACCTAATCCCTATTAAAGCTCTGCCCTGACAGCTTTCAATGTTCAGCATTTTTTTATATAAGCTTATGAAACGGGTACAGTCTGAACTCTTTAAAAGAAAGGGCATTAATCTATTTACCTCCGCTGGATTTAAAAATAGAGCACATACATTTTTGCTCCCAATAAAAATCATAAGCAGTTTGAGATCAAGCACTGAGTGTTTGTCCTCACCCATCTACTTGCAGAAAGTTTGTGCTTGTTGAATTACAGTGGAAATGATATTGTTCCCTTTATTTTAGCAGGCATGTTCAGAGAAGCTCGCTACCTCTTGTTAGGAAGGTCTGATTAGAACGTGCTCTTCTTGCACTTGGTTTCTGTAAAGATGCTGTCAGTTCACTGTCTTCATTTTGATAGCACTTAATGTTGAGACTAAAGTGACCTTTCTGTTGCACTGTTTTTTAGTCCTTGTTTATAAAATAAGAGCTATAATTCACGACTTCTCTCTTCATGAAGCTGACTCTTTTCAGGGGAACAGAGTCAACGTGACCTGCAGTGAGTTACATTTGACTATCATTTAACCTCCTGCATGCTTGCAGATAATATCAAAACCCAACGAGCCAGCTCGCCAGCATGAAAGCCACCCGGAGGAGACAGAAGAAGAGCTTCGAGAACACCAAGCCCTTTTGGAGGAGCCGTACAGCGACAGAGTCTCAAGCCAAAAGGAGGTCCCAGGGCTGGCCAACATGGTGCAGGTGAAGCAAGAACCCATCGAGAGCGATGAGGAGGAAGCTGAGCCGCAGCAGGAGCTGGAGTCTGGGCAGAGGCAGGCTGAGCAGGAGCTGCTTTTCCGCCAGGTGAGCTCAGAATGCAACTGGGGGCTCCTGGAGTTGAGTTGTTTAGCAGCATCTGGAGTGACAGGTTGAATCTGTGTATGCTACTGTGGATTAAAGTCAAGATGATAACCAGCTCACACCTCACAGATACTTCCAGCTGCTAGGAGTAGATGTCAGAAATCTGTTAGTTACTGATACAGCTAATCCAAATTCCTAAAAAATAGATGAAGATTTTCCCAGCCTTTGAATGGTGGATTGTAACCATCATATTAGGACCAAGCTTCCCTTTGGTGTGTAGAGAACAGGAAGATTAGTACTAAACTAATTGGACATATACGGCCTACACTTACAGACACACACCTAAGCGTAGTTGCACATGGTCTACAGAGAGGACTGGACTTGATGTTGGTGAGAGTGATGACACAGTCCTCTGGGACAGAGGAGATTGGGAAAATAGCCTTCAAGAAAGCAGTGCAATTGTTTTACAGAGTAAATCCCCACAGTATCACAGTGACCATTTGAGGACTCACTTTTTGTGTCTACCCTGCACGACTTCAGCGTGGAGAAAATAGGGGCAAAGCACCCATTGATGCCATCCTTCCCTGAAGTCACGTTGTCAATTCAGAGGTCCCAAAGAAGAGAATCTGGATAATCTGCACAAATTGCAGTCATTGTATTCACAGCCACTCAGCTACTTTATGTTCATTTATTTGTGAAGACAATGTGTATCTTTAATATCTTTTGAGTACTAAGTACTAGCAGAGAACATGCTCATGCAAAGGATCCTAGCAGGGGATTTTGTTTTATGACTCTAACATTCTAAAACATATTGACTACTGCAGAGGAGGGCAGGATGAGGGTTGGAGTGACAAAGTGGTTTTGTTGGAAGGGATTCCTTCTTCAGCACTGCAAATCCCAGAGATCCCTGGTGTGCTCCCTTTTGGTGGTAAAGACCAGAGGCTTGGGATTAGAAGCAGGAAATCCAGTAACTGTGTAGCCTAGCATTACCTCCCAATGACATGGCAGTCTCTGTGGTAGCAAGTAATGAGTGAGAAAGTTACACTTGTTTGGAGGGACCTGAAGTGCTCTGCTTGTCTCTGCAGCCCTTAGTGCCTGACTGTACCTTGAGCCTCATGTAACCCCTGCATGGCCCCTGCAGCCAAGAACAGATTGATGAAGCACTGCCAGGACGTAGTTCTCAGAGTAAATCTGCAGCCGTTGGCTAGGGAAGGCAGACTGGTGCCAGGCTTGCTGTTGCAATGTCTGAATCAGGTGCAAATTGCTTGCTCTGCGTAGACGTTTGCATGGAGCTGCTCCCTGCCATCTCCCCTGGCACTGCAGGGCCTTCTTGTGGGCCCCACGTGTCACTGGCTGCAGCTCAGAGACATTTCCAGTCCCTCATTGAGGAGCACTGTCTTCATAACATTGCCATTGCCAACCATGCTTTGTGCAAAGCAATTTCCTTGACTTACAGAATCGCATGTAGGCCTCATTTCTGCAGTAAGAATAAAGAAACATGATGTGACGTGCTGCCAGTGCTGGACCTTTTGTAGCAACCCACTTCTCTTCCCCACAGCAAGCCCTCCTGTTGGAGCAGCAACGCATTCACCAGCTGAGAAACTACCAGGCATCGCTGGAGGCAGCTGGCATGCCCGTCTCCTTCGGAGGCCATCGGCCCCTGTCCCGTGCACAGTCCTCACCTGCCTCAGCCACCTTCCCTATGTCCGTACAGGAGCCACCCACTAAGCCAAGGTTCACTACAGGTAATGTGTGAGGGCACTGGAAACCAATCAGTGGGGCTGTGGTAGCTGTTCTGCTTCACATTGTGTTTTTCTGCCCTGTGTCCTGTCTCGTCTGCCCAGGGGCTGTATCTCAGCTGTCTGTGGGCTCCGTAATATCCTGTCATCTTTTGAGAATGTGATTGGTCATCCTGTGCCCTGTTGTCCTGCTCTTGCATTCCCTTAAGGGACAGACACCCTGTAGTTCAGACAGAAAACAGTCTGCAAAAAATCAATAGAAACACAGCATAGTACTTTTAATTATGGATCTCCAAAAAAAAAAAAAAAAACACATAAAAGTTTTTTTAATTATGGACCCCAAAAAAAAAAAAAAAAGACAAGTCATACGCCGTGACAAGGCTGATTTAGATGCAAGGAGGATAGAGGCAGTGTTATTGAAAAAGGACAGCATGCCAAATGCAGTATCTGTCAGCTGTATTTTCTGCACCTTCTCCAATCCCTGTGTAATCTCATGCCATAAGTTATCCAGGCTGGGCTTCGTACCAGGCTGCCCCTCCTTCCACAGCATTCTGCCTGGGACTCTGTGCCTGTGGGTTAGGAGAAGTGAGGTGTGCGGATCATTTCAAGTTGTCACTGTGCAGAAACAGAGCAGAGAGCATTTTCAGACCCATTCGCTCTTCGTCCCAAACAAAAATGATGAGTGCAGTTCTCTGTCTCACGGAAATCAGAAATGCAGAAAAGACAATGGTCTCCCCACAGAGATTTAAGGTCAGGAATAACCATCCTTCCTAAATCAACAAGGGCTTACAAGTGCCTTTTTTTTTTTTCCATCACAAACTTTTCTGTCTATTCACTATATTTTTCTGACAGATAAAAGTTAATTATGTGCAACTTTTCAGGGCCCACATTAGGTAATTAGGCAGCCTTATTTTGAAGTCTACCTTCTTCCCAGGATGTTTTGTGAATGAACATTTTGCCATGTGATACACACCCTGAGGAAAGGAGAAAAAAAATGCTGCAGTGAGAGCAACTCATGATTTATCCATTTAATCTTATTTAACCCACTCTTTTTTACATCATTAAAATCAGCACCGTGAATTAGATACTGATGGTATAGTGATAGTGGTGCATTAAAGCTGACTTTGTTCTGTAGCTGTTAATTGCTGGGTGGGAAGCAATGTGCAGTCAGCTCTCTGAAAGTCCAGGTAGTATCTAATTTTTGCAAATCAGCCTTTCAAGTCTCCATCTGCTGCTGATATTTCAGCTTTGAATTTTTGCAGAACTGCATTTCCAGTGTAGCCAGTTAGAGCACCAAGCTTATTCTAGCTTTTGGCTTTTGCCAAGAATATAAAGGGTAATCCTCCAGCTCACAGTCAAACCAGATGAAACTTGAGCATCTAATACTCTTAGACCCAAACTGTGCTGCTTTGAAAACAAACGGAAGCGTGCTCCTGCTCTGAGAGATTATTTGTTCTTCTCTCTCTTCCCTTCTCCTGTTGAAGTTGCCTTGTCAATCATACACAAGACTTTGAATACACAGTAAGGTTTCCTACCAAAGGATGTATGTTTCACTCAGATCTGTGCCTTTTGAGTTCCATTGAAGTTACATGAGAGTGTAGCAGTAAGAATATAGACCTGGAGAACAGTGCTGCCTTGGAAAGGCACTGTTTGAGTGTTAAGATTTGTTTTCTTTGTAGGAAGGAACGGCCTACTATAAGAAGTAAAAAACCTGCATTGCTTTTATGTAGTATCATACATGTATTTAAACCAGTGCAGTGGCATGAACAATGTATAGTGTATTTCACCTGTTAAACTTTTTTTTCATGGCACTTATCCGTGTCCAGACTCTAAGGGTTTGGTTTTTTCCACTGCCTTGCATCTCTTGCAGATCTCTTCATTTATGATGGACGGATAGAGGAGGGAAAACACAATTAACTGCTGCCAAGGGAGAAAGTGGTTCTTTGCGTTCACTGGCACTAGTAAACTTAAAACCCTCTCCACATTCAAACTGGAAATCTCTTGTTTCCTTCCCTTTTTGTTTCCCAAGGAGAGGTCTTTCAGACAAGCAGAGTTACTGTATTCCCCACATGCATTCTTACCCAGGCAAAGGACTTGTTTAATTAACCAGTGCTATTTGCTTACAATGGCAGGAAAAAAGAGCCTGCTACTCTGAGCGTGCAGGCACAGAAAGGAAAGTCAGATATCTCAAATGTTGAGCATGTGTGCCCTGCTAAGGCTGGTTCTGTTTTCCTGAAGCAGTCTATCCGTGGTTGTGTTTTTGGAGGTGGATACTGTAGCTTAGTTGCTGGGATTGAACTTTTCTTTCAAAGGCAGGAAATTAAAGCCTTGGGGATTTTTCAAAGCAAAGTGCATCATGCTTCTTTTTCACTGGGAGAACCCATCTGTTTGATAAGTGACTGCTTTGGAGACTGATTCTAACACAGTTATGTGCTTTGGATTTCAGAGAAGTTGAGATTGGAATTCTTGTGATCATTTGGTGAGTGGGGTGGAAAAAACAAACCTCTTTCAGTGGTCCTAGTGAAGCCAGCCATGATTGCTCTAGACACAGATATGGTTCCTATGAGATGAGTTACTGTCCAGCAAACAGAGGAATAGTTCATCACTTTCATGTTCAGAATACCATATAGAAGGGGCTAATGCTTTCTCTGGGCAGAAATAGGACCAGATAGCCTGTAATTCTTTATGTATAATTTGTTTTCCTGTCTCTGTTTGTGACTAGTACCTGGGACTTCAAAGGTAAAGAAAAACAGCAGCATAATGTACTACTCAAACATGATGTGCATTACTGCACATGAAAGTGGAAACAGTGCCCTCTCTGACTTCTTCAGGCAGTTCGTTTTGCATCCTGAAGCATGACATTTAATTCTCCTTTGTAGCAGAATATGAAGGAAAGTTAGTTCTTGAACTTGCCCTCACTAGCATGAGTAGCCCCCTGACTTTAATGAGTACTTCTGCGTGCACTGCTCTACACACTTCAATAAGGCTTCTCAGGTTAGGCCATTAATTTGCATAGCTCCAATTATCCAGTCTCTGATCTCCTGTAAAAATGGTACCACAAATTATTCTGATGTTCTGCTTTAAAGTAGTTTTCGTTTCTGATGAAAGCATTTATTCTCTCCTGCGCAGAGTGATATAATTATCTGAACCTCAAATCATATGTTTGTTCTGCCAGGAAAGGCAAGTTGGTTGCACTTTTGTGCTGACCTTTAAAAATGATTGTCGTGTCCTAAAGACTATTGCTTCCAACATCACTTAATTTAACTCATAATGGCCAATGTAATTACATTTTTTAAACTTAAGTTGTCAAGGTTTCCTTTGTGTATATGTACCACCACGTTTTCCAAAACCTTTTTCTTTAACTCCTTTTTCTATCTCACATTTATTAGGCTCAGTTGGACGTACACATGCATTTTAAGCACACCTGCAGCTTTTTGGCATTTGCAGATGTGGATGAAGAGGTGCTGCTTTGTGTGGCTTGGGATCAAGCCCATGGCTGCTTGTGTTTGCTCTCATTGTTGTGGCTCTTTGTGTGGCACCAAGTAAGGTGAGCTGGTAGATGCCACTGCCTAGATCTGAGCTGACACCAGGCTTGCTCCAAAAAAAAACTGTGAGGCCACTCACAGCTCTGCTGCACTGGAGGAAGTCAGGGGAGCAATGGAAGAGCGTAACCTGGAGTTTCATTTGTTTTTATCACTGGTTGATCTATGTTGGATTCTGCCAGTGTTACCCAGACACAAAACAGGGAACAAGACAGAAGTCGCTGATCTGGCTAGACATTGCTTTGCCTGCAGAGCTAGGGTTGCATCCTCATGGTATTACAGGAGTTACTATTTAAAGCTTAGGAACTCGGGAAGAACGCCTTTAAAAAGAAGCACAAATTGCAACACAGATTCTCATACTTGGTTTTTAAATAGTTTCGGGCCCTCTCTCCAACTGTGCAGTGCAGTCAGTATAATTCACTGTCGAGTTGTGACCAGTTCCCAAGAAGCAAAAAGATTTGCCGGAGCAACAGTCTGGGAACCCAGGAGGGAAATAGAAGACTGCACAAAAACTACTTGTAACTGCTTGATTCTTCCTCAGACTCATGAGGGTGTGATATTGAACTAGCCTCAGGCTTAGCTGCAGGATGGAGTGTCCTTTCAAGCTTCTAATTCTGCATGTTCCTGTACTGTATTTTTACTTTCTCAGTTTGTATGAGTGAATTCTCCAGTACACTCTCTTGCCTGTTCTCCATGCAGCATGCTTTCCTCTTGCCCATCTCTTCGGCCATCCCCAAAATGCTTCACTTGTTCTATCTTTATTTGGTTGCAGGCTTCTCTGTATGCTGTCCTGACCGTTGGGATGATTTGTTTTGGTATTTTTTAATTGCTTTTTCAACGAGTCATTGTTAGTAGAAACTCTTGGCTACACATGACAATATTTTTGCCTATTTCTTGTTCTAAACAGTTGACTTTAGAGCTTTCAGATCCCCACTTTCACTTGCTCTGTAGCAAGTTACACTTTGAGCAACGCTAGCAAGAGCATCTCCAACACAGGGTTCCAGCTGGACTTGTTCTGTCGTTTACCAGTAGCTGAGCACTGGCAAGGATTGCAAGTCTTCCTACTGTGCAGCCTGTCTCTGGCAAGGGAATGCACTGCATATGTCAGTGCCTCGAGAAGTTGCCATCCTGGCACTGCTGACCCCAGCAGCAGGATGATCCTGCTCTAAGTCAGCAGAGCACACAGGCGAATGAGCAGCGACTTACTTGCTGCTCATGATTCTTTTTGCTTAAATTCAAGGTTCCTTGAGTCTGAAAATATATGTTTAATATATACACTTGCACTCTTTTGCTTTAAATGTGTAACGTGCAGTTGAAGTCCCTGTAGATGTGTCTAGAAGCCAGAGATGACAGATCTTTGTTTAGCATCAGCAATTTACCCAAACCCAGTCTCATGTAATCTTGGAAGACACCTGGGGACATTTTGTAAAGCAAATACTTAGTCAAAGTGCCTGACATCCCCTGAAGATGACTTGGTTAATTAACCTCAGAGGAAAAATGTGCGTGAGCAACTCCAGACCTTACACTAGTCTAAATGAACTGGAGGTTTTTGGTTTTTTTTTACCATTGGTCTTCACTTTCTCCCCAGATGGCACTGCAGTGCTTGGCTTTGCCCAGCAGCTCCTGATGGCTTCTGATGATGAATCAAACAGGGGAGCCCTTTACGGAGCGCTGCAGCACAATCTTGTTTAACTGAACTTTGGCTAACCCAGAGCCCATCAATTCATCAGCACTCCGTTCTCTTCCTAGAACTGGATGGGTTGTGTTGTTTTTTTTTTCCCTTTGCACTCACCTACAGCCAAGCAAGGTGCTGCCAGGTACCTTCCCCAAGGCACAATAACTGAGTGTTGGTGCCAGAGTTCACCTCAGAGGGGAAGGCCAAGTTCTGCAGTGGCAGAACGTGCTTGCACTCAGTCAGAAGGTGCAATTCCAGCTCCAGTCAGGCCTGCCAGCTGGGCTTGTGTGTTCTCAGAGGCCTCTTTGAACTCCTTGCAGCTGCAGATTGTGCTGTTGATCATTGTTACTTCAGCTGCTCACCTGAGGCCTGCTCAGGTAGGCCTCGCAAGCTGCCTTGGCACTGCTAGGCCCAGCATAGGCACGCTCCAGTGGGATTTAGGAGCAGCAATGCCTGGCTGAAGGGAGGGGTAGATGTAAACATTTCACTGTGTCTCTTTTGCATCCAGGAGTGCATAACTATGGAGGATCTGCTGGCTTTGTTCTCTGGAATGCTGGCAGTGAAATCGTAGCTCCTGTTCCAAAACTGTACCCGGGCAGCTCCAGAGCATGAAGCAGGCTCCTACACTACTGTCATGCCATGAACAGTCACAGTGCAAGGGGATTTAGCTAAGTACCTGCATATCGTGGTGAATAATTATGCCCAAGCATGTTCTAATGGTCTTAATTAGTGTGTTGTCAAATAATGTGGATGCGAAGACTTCAGCACAGGCTATGTTATGAAACATAGTGCCTGCTGATGACTTATTCCTTCTGGCTTTTAATCCCATCGTTTTTGCAGCAATTATTAAAGTGCCCAGTGGACGAGCTGTAAGTCAGCCCCCTTCTAAGTCGTGTTCCAGCTCTGGCACACTGCACTTGTGCCAACACTGTCATTTGTCACCTCCTTCTGTCACTCTCACAACCTCAGCCTGAAGTGATGATGGTGACTCATTTCTTTTCCGTATCTGTTGAGGAGGGGGAATCGGTGCAGGTTTGGTTCTGTTTCAAAGCAGCTGCCCATCTCCTTTCCTGGTGCCTTGGAGTGTCACCTCTTAGAGCTCTGTGGCTCCTGGTGAGTCATGTAAGTATTCCATTGAATGCAAAGTGCTGTAGACCAAACTGGGGGGTGAAAAAAAAGAAGAGTTTTGTTTCTTCCATGTATCGCAGAATGGTATCATTCACTTAGAGCAATTTTGTAACTTCTGCTACAGGCCTTGTCTATGACACCTTGATGCTGAAACATCAGTGTACCTGTGGAAACACAAACAGCCACCCGGAGCATGCGGGGAGGATCCAGAGCATCTGGTCCCGGCTGCAGGAGACAGGTCTCCGTGGCAAATGTGAGGTAAAATGAGCACCAGCAAGGGGGCAGGGTGGTGGGCCTGGGGGAAAAGAGCACCTGGTTTGCCTGGAGGGTTGCACTGGTGGATTAGAAGCAGCTTTAGGGCCAGATTCTGGCTTTGAAGGTGTGTGTGTACTGAAGCTGCAGCTCAGACTGCTGATTGCTACCTGGATGTGCAAACTTTACACTGCATTCCAGCTCCATTGTTTTATAGCTCCAGCTGTTGGTAACGTTTTGCCTTATGTGGCTTAAATTTAATTCATACCTAGGTGGCTGTTTATGTTTGTGTGTTTGCATGTCAGGAGTGGTTTTCTAGTGAGCTGATTTCATTGCATTGCAATGACTTAAAATTTTGTGAGACACTGGAGAAGGCTCTTGCCCAACACGAACTGTAGGGTTTGCAGTGAAACTGCTCACATAATTCTCAGCCCTATTCCCTGTAACCTGGAAGTCCCTATCGACTGTTAGATTTTTAAATGGCCCAATACAAAAGCACAACCTTAAGTTGCCTCGTTGTTTGATACCAGTTCAGTCGTAACAGGAGCTGTGGAGCAAAAAGTTTGTACCTCAGTGGTTTAATAACTTTTTAAATATTTGATAATCAATGGTGAGCCTACATTTGATAATCAATGGTCAGCCTACAGTGAAAATGCTGTGCAAAAAATGAGGGTAGGTGGGTGCAACTAAGTCTTGTTCCCTCACGGGTTGTTAAATTAAGTTTATTGGGCGTGCATGTTTGAAGAGCAAAGCAAACTACATGAAAAGCTGCTAAAGTAAGAAGACAAGTGTTTAGTAATGATTATTCATAGCTAATTAGTAATGATGATAAATTCACAGCAGTGTTTGTTCATCAGTTCTCTGAGCATCTGAGGGGTTTGAATCACACTGTAAATATGAGTTATGTCAGCATCTGTCTAGGAAGATTTTCTAAGCAGTCAGAAAATGCATCCACGTGGTGGCAGCATTGCCATTAGATAAAGCTCCCATCACACGTTTATCCCTCAGCAGAGCAAGGAAGAACTTCAGAACTGTTTCTGTCTTTGGAGACCTGTGTAATTGAATTCTGGGATTATGGTGTCTGACAAAAGAAACACGCACCTCGCTGCTCTCTAGCTCCTCTGGTTAGAAGTGGTATTTAATTCACATGGTGTTCGTTACCTTGTCTCCTACAGTTCTGTAATGTGTGAAGTTATTCACTGTACGATCCCAAGCAACTCTTGTTTTCCTGAAGTTACTTTAGGTTGTTCTTGCAGTAGGAGCAGGTTTTGATGTTCACCTGTTTTCCACTTGTGTTTCCCTTATGACCACTGGTGAAATTCAGCTTCATCTTGAGTCTTCCCTTTTCTGAAAGCATTAAATATGCAATGTTAGCTTCCGACCTGCAGTCCTGCATTTCCTTCTCTGCTGTCTTTCCTAAAGATCTCACCTGCTCTTTTGGGACACCCAGCTCTGCTTTTCTCTTAAATCTTCCCCTTTTCACCCACTGTCTCCTACACAACTCAGACACACGTTCAAGTTTTCTTCTTTATCCTGGCTTTGGGGGCAGAGCCTTTCCCTCTCTCTCCATCTCCTACCTCCCTCCTCACTTCAGTGTTTTGTACTTAATAGGGTTTTTCCTGGAGCTGCAGACACTCACCTTTTGTCATCCTTGACCAAAGTAAATCATTTCCATGTTGCAAAGCCATTTGGTCATTCCTTGTCCTAGTACTAGGTCTGCTGCAACAGCAAAAGTCAACAGCAGCACCAGGGTTATGACAGTCAGCAGTTTGCCAGGTGGTGTATACACATCTTTATTGCCTCAGCTCCTCTTTTATTCTGTTACTTTTTAACTGCTATTGGTGTGGGCTCATTTTATATTCACTGTTGCAGGTATGTTATCCTGTGCCACAGGCATTACCAGCCAGTTGAGTAAGCCCAAGGGCCTGATGTGAAAATTGTTTGTGATTATGTAGTTAATCACACACAGCTCGTGTTTGTAAAGGGACAGTTTGAAATTTGACATTTCCTTATCCGTGTGTTTCCTCTTGCTTCCTTAACAACCCTTTGCTGTGGTCTGGTTGTGGGTATAGTTTGGTTCTGTTAGCTGCAAGTGCTTGATAGAAATGGATTAAAGCACAGCACCCCGCATAGTAAGTAATCCTATACACTGTGTATGGAATCACACAGCTCCATTGGGACCCCCATTCCTCTTCCAGAGGCAGTTCAGCACTTGGTCCCCACTCAACTGCATGCTAGATGTAAATTTCAGCTCTGTTTTCTCATGCAAGCTCAAACAATTCTCTGTGTCTGTCTCCTGGAAACTTTCTTTCGGTGGTTCTGTTGTGCACATGCCTCGTGCCAGAAAAGGACTCACTGATAAATATTTTGTTATGCGTGCAGAAAAATGCACGCTTTGAAATTTCAGAAATGTGAAAACCCATTTTCATCAGGCAACCCAGAGGCTCCTACACAACCTGCCAAGTGCCGAGTTCCTGTCATTTCTCTTGGAGGCAAAAGAAGGGATCCAGAAGGGGCACGAATATTTTTAGAACAGAAAAAGCACATCGCTTCCCGCCCACCCACTCCCTTCATTTTTCAGCAGTGAAACAGATAGGTATTTGCTGAAGTTGTCCAAAAAACCATTTTACATCCAGCCGAGGGGAAGATGTGCAGCACATTTGCAGTGTGATAGGTATAAGTCCAACACGTTTTCATGAGTTTAGAGGTGACTCTTTGGAGTGAAAGCAGTTGTCCAAGCTTAACGACATCTGTGGTTTAGAGCTTGACTTGTTTAATTAAGTTAACTTTATAAAATACGGCAATTACTCTGGTATATGTTCAGAATTTAAAAGCAACAATTATACTAATTGAAGCAATCGCAATAAAATAGGCTCTCCCCCAAATGAAAACCCACAGTTGTTGCGTAGCATAATCCTCCCAGCCTTCATCAGAAGCATAGGAAATCAGTAGGTTTTGTTGTGTGTTTTGGACATAATCAAAACCCTTGGACTGCTAGACCAGGATTGAGAAGAATTAGTTCCTGAGTCAGAGTCTGTCTCCAGGCACGTCTTGGCAGCAGTCCTGTGCTGTTCAGAGTATGAGCTCTACTGGCTGAAGCCCTCGGGTTAATTGGAGCTGCAGAGAGGACAGACATGAAAAATAGAGCTTGGGCTGGGCCATCTGTTGGAACGGAGATGCACACAGAGTTCCTGACAATGCATGGTGCTGGTGTTTGGCTTGAAGGCACAATCGACACCGCAGAACCACTGGGCATCAGCTGTGCACCAGAAATTTCTCATTGCAAAGCACTGAGGTGGTGCTGGTGCTTGGGGAAAAAAAAAAGCTTTATTGCCATTTCATGGCTTTGTGTGGCACAGAGCAGGTGGGACAAATTCTTGGTTGCTGTCTCTTGAGTTTCACGTCCTCCCTTGTTGAAACATCATGGGGTGAAAGGGTGGGTAAAATGACACCCAAGAGACAAGCATTTTGTGGTTTGAAATGAGGAAAAACTAGCAATGAAGAAATAGAAGAAAGTGTATCAAGCAGTGTGAGAGATGTTGTGAAGGTCAAGTTCCATGCTGAAGAAGGCTCAAATGAAGTGGATGAAGAGCTCCGTTAGGTTTAAGAAGATAACTGCTGAGTTGGCATGGTTCTGGCAGCCTGGAAGTGGGTTAGACTATAGGGGTGCTAATGCAGAGTGAGAGAACTGGATAGAGTCATAGGATCATTTAGACTGAGAAAGACCCTCAAGACCACAATTCCAGCCGTCCCTAAATGCTAAGTCTGCCTCTAACCCGTGTCCCTAAGCACCACACCCACACATCTCTTAAACACTTCCAGGGATGGGAACTCCACCATCTGCCTGGGCAGCCCTTTCCAAGGCCTGAGCACCCTCTCCATGAACGTCCAACTGAAAACTCGTCTGTCACAACTTGAGACCATTTCCTCTCATCCTAAGCACTACGAAGTCTACTACAAACCATCTGCCATGAGGGAGGGAGGTCCCCATACCCCAGTGCTGAGCGCAGATCTTGGATGGGCTTATGGGCCCACCTCTGTTAACCATGAGCATCCACAGAGGAGCTGGCATGTTCTTGCAGTGGGCGGCTGTTCTTGTGCACCCACAGGATGCCAAGAAATACAGCAGGCTATTTCTGTCCATCCACTAAATGTTGCAGCTGAAAATGGGTCAGTACGTCTCGTTCAAAGGAAAGGAATTGGCGTATGGGCAAAAGGGAAGCTGTAAAAACCTCTGAGGGTAACTGAGAGAGGCTTACCGTGAACAAAAAAGGAAGACAGGATGAAAGCTCACGGGGGATTTGCCAGATATTTCCATCCCTTCTGGGTCTAGCATTTTTGTGATTATTGCCTCTTTAATGGGATGGTGTATTTTTGCCTCATCATTAACCCCAGGAAATGCTAGGTGGTGGAGCAGAGCACAGAGAAAATGAAAGAGGAACTGGAGTGCAGAAATGCCAAGATTACGAGAGCCAGAGCGCACAAGCACTCCTGCAGTGCTTTGATTTCTGCTGCCTTATGGCTCAAAATGCTTTTACAAAGGGATTTCCTGCATGCTTTGAAACACGTGATGAGGGCTTCTGCTGAAGTTTTGAGATGCAGTTCCCTGAAGTTTATTTTGCAGACCGTGCTGGGTGCGTGGAGGGGCTGGTGATGGCTGTGCAGTGGACGGAGGCAGTTGCAAGCTCCCAGTACAAAAGACAAGGTGTTTTTTCCACTGTCAGGAGTTGGTTGCCTTCTCTGGAACACCTGATATCCTTCAGGCAGCATCTGCTTGCCAGAGAGTGCTTGCTCCTGTGTGAGGGACCAGCTTGTGCTGCCCAAATTCAGCATCACCAAACAGCACTTGGTTCTGACAAACATGTCACATCACAAATGGGCAGTGGAAAGAAAAGGGAAGCCCCAAAGATCGCAGAATGGCTTGGGTTGGAAGGGACCTTACAGCCCATCCATTCCCAACCCCTACCATGGGCTGTGCTACCTCCCACTAGATCAGGTTGCCTGTGGGCCCATCTGACCTGAAAGGTACATTGGAGCTCTATGAAAAGAGGTGTAAAGACTCCAGTTTGTAAAATTCAAAATGAAATTGGATCCTATTGACATCAGTGATAGTTTTGCAGTGATCTACCATGAGGCTAAGGTGTGGAGTTCATTTTGCACCTGCCTTTCATGATTTCCACCAGCAACAGAAGTGGAGATGAGGATATATCCTGTGGTATTTCCAGCTCAAGATGCATCGCAGTGTAAGAAAACAATTTGTAATACGTGTAATCTAAAGGATTTCCTAGGGGAATTTCAGAACAGAAAGTCTGCAGTTTACCATTAACTAATCCAAGGTTGTATTTGGAAAGTAGTATTTTGGGGAGAATAATCAGTGGAGATGGGGGTGGAGCATTTGAAGGGCCGTATTTTGATCAGTAGATCATTTCATAATGGTTTACAACTGAAATCCTGAATAATCAGTAGTCGAGCAATCCCTGTGTAGTTTAGCAAATCCTCTCTGGTAAATATTTTTAAAATAAAGGAAGAAAAAAATCCGAAAATGACTTTGTATATCAAGCTAATATCTTCAATAGGGCCCTAAACCAAAATTGGTCCTACAGAGATTTTTTTTCATGTGGGAACCAGTGTTAGGTTTTTTGCTCGTTGTCTTTATGACTTGCTAAGTTATAGAAAGAAAAAATATTCAGCAGTGAGAGCTGAGCATTAAACCAGTGATCTCATCACTCCTTTTCTTTCCTCTTTCAGTGCATTCGTGGAAGAAAAGCAACCCTAGAAGAACTGCAGACAGTTCACTCAGAAGCTCATACGCTGCTGTACGGCACAAACCCTCTGAACAGACAGAAACTGGACAGCAAGAAACTTCTAGGTATTGTTCACCGTGGGGTGGGGTCCCCTTCCTGATCCCCAGCATTCACACTGCCCCAGTTCTGGCTACCCCTTAGTCCTGCTGGTGTTCACTTGATGCTCCCACCAGCCCCAACTGTAGGCAGTTCCCAGGGTAATTCTTCCCCCACTGCTTTCAGTGTTCTCCTGAGTGATACATCTTCATTTCTTTGGGTAGATCCTTAAACCTTAGCTAGATACATTGAATGGATGTCTTCAAAACCTAAAAACAACCTCTGTGAGCGGAAAAGATGCCTTAGAGTCTGTCATATCTTTGCACAGCCTGCTCTGCATCTTTGAAGGGTCTCCTTTTCCTGACAGGAACCAGAATACTCTGCTCTAAGGACCTGGATCTGCAGCACCAACCAGCTGCACAGACATCAACAAATAGATGTCAGGGCTGTATGGATAATCCACAAGAAAGATGCAGGGGCCTCTTAGATAGTCCTACATTTGTTTAATTTTGAGCAAGACTGTTTATTCCCTTGACTGGGGACTGGATCTTCCTGAAATGCTGCTTCTGCTATGGAGTGTAGACTTCTTCCTTGCAGACTGTCTAGAGGATGGTTGTTCAGATAGCCATTTCCAACCAGAGCAACCAATACACAAAGATTTTGGCACCTTACGATCATGGAGCATCTTATCCTCCCTTTGTTTTTTCCTCTTCACAGCAAGAGGCAATAAGCTGGAGGGGCAGTTTGGGACGTTCTGGTGTGGGGATCAGCAAAAAGACAGTTCTGGAATCTAGAAGTTTACCGTGTTTATTTTGGGATTAGTTTCACTTTGAATGATATAAAAAGAGGATTAACTTGATGACCTGCACATTGCAGTAGTCATAGCAAAAGAGCTGGAAAGATTTTTGCAACGTATTCAGTATGTACATTAGATCCCCGAAGAGGAAAGCTATTAGGCAGTTGTTTAAACATGTAATTAGCACTGTATTTATAGCTAAGTTGCCATCTCTTTAGAAGTCAGATAAATGAAAAATAGACATCTCTGTCTGAATGATAGTGCAATTAGTTTATACAGTTTAAGAAATTTATGATGTCATATCCTTGGTTGTGTAAAAGTCTTGCTGTGCATAAGGCATATCCATCAACCCAGAGAAACAGGGTGTAAATCTCGCCTGTAAATCTAAGAGGGCTCCTCATTTGCCCTTGCATCACCTTCACTCTGACTGGTCTGACTTCACTGAGCTGCAGTGATGAAGCAGAGCTGAAGATGATTACCTTTGCCATGGATTCCTCATGGTGGGATGCGGGCAGTCCTTCAGCACTGTTGGCTTCACCAGCCTGGATCAGTGGGTTGATACCCTGCCTGGTGCTGGAGGAAGCTGTAGGTCACCCTAACTCCACTCCAGAAGCAGCTTAAAGTTAGACATTTGATACTCCTCGCAAGATGTAGATACGTTTTTAGAGTGGGCTGAGGTAACACTATAACTGTTCCCTTCTCATTCAAATGTCACATCCTCTCAAAATATTTTGTCATTCCAGTTCAACTCTCAGCGCAGCCTATATCAGTAGTTCCACAAGTGTATTTGTGGAAAGAAAGTTTGTTTAGCTAGCACCACATTTTGGGGTTCCCCTCTTTCAGCTGAAACAGACCTCTTTAGAGAACCTGCTGGAGGACAAACTCTACCCTTGAGTACTTCAGTAGATTTGCTGAGCACCCCACATGTCTTTCAGTTACACATTTTAAAAGATCTCAAGAAATTAACTTTCCTCTAGTGAATGAAAATAGTTCCAACACCTGAGGGCATTCCAGTACAAATGGTTGCATGCTTATGTGTAATTTTGCAAAGAACATTAAGTTGTCAGCGGGCTGTACTCCTGATAAATCAGTTCCAAGAATAACCTATTTGTGGGTGAGACCAGTTTGGCTGGGGTTGCAGCAGAGGCTTGGGCCATGACCCAGCCAGCATTGCCCAGCAGCTCTTCTGTTTAGTAACTGCTTCTTCTGTTTGAGGCTAAAGACACAGAGAGGACACTGAGAGTGTTAATTGGAAGGGATTTCTGGTAGTTCTTAGCTGAGCTTACAGCAGGGCAGGAAAGGCAGTTCTGTCCCAAAAACCAGTAGTTTCCTAACTTGTTGGCTTCCAGAGTGCTGGGCTGGAGCAGAGACGTGTTGGGAACCCTCCCTGAAAAGCCTTGGTCTCTGTATCTGTGCACAGAGGTGAACAAGCCTGTAAGCAACCCCTTCTTCAGATGTCCTCTCTCCTTGAAAGTTTAAAAGGCTTTTAAATGTACAAAACAGCTTTGTGGGGTTCTTCTAAATACATCTGTGGGCTAAATGTGTGGCAGGATTGAAGTCTGAGACCAAAGCTTCGCATGAGGCTCACGTATGCAAATGTTAGCTTGGTAGACCTGAGTGTCTTGACATATATATGACTGTGTTGGAGTATCTGCCTCTGTATAAGCTCTTTGCCTTTGATATGTTTATGAGCAAGAAAAAGCATGAGAAATCTCAGCCTAAAAGGAAGAACTTTAAAGCTGAAAGGTGAAAACATGCTTGGAGCAGAAGGAGATGTCTTCTCTTCCTACTTCCAGCATCCCTGAGAAACAGATACGAATCACTATCTTTGAAAAGTCCTGGCAAATGGGAGAGGTGCCTGAAGACTGGAGGATAGCCAGTGTCACTCCAATCTTCAAAAAGGGCAAGAAGAAGGATCCGGGGAACTACAGGCCAGTCAGCCTCACCTCCAGCCCTGGAAAGGTGATGGAGCAACTTGTTCTGGACACGATCTCCAAGCAATTGGAAGAGGAGAAGGTTGTCAGGAGCAGTCAGCGTAGATTCACTAAGGAGAAATCATGCTTGACCAGCCTGTTAGCCTTCTATTGATGTCATTGCTGGCCGGGTAGATGTGTGGAGAGCAGTGGATGTTGTGTATCTTGACTTCTGCAACGAGCTTGATACCATCTCCCACAGCGTCCTTGTTATGAAACTTAGAAAATGTGGGATAAATGAGTGGACAGTGAGGTGAATTGGGAACTGGCTGTCCGGTAGAGCTCAGGTGGTGATCATCAGCAGTGCAGAATCTCATCAAAGGCCTGTAACTAGTGGTGTTCCCCAGAGGTCAGTGCTTGGTCCTGTGTTGTTTAACATCTTCATCATGGCCAACGGGTCAGGTGAGGTGATCCCACCTCTCTACTCTGCCCTGGTGAGGCCGCGTTTAGACTACTGTGTCCAATTCTGGGCTCCTCAGTTCAGAAAAGACAGGGGTCTCCTAGAAGGAGTATGGTGGAAGGCCACAAAGATGATTGATGGCCTGAAGAAACTCTCGTATGAGGAAAGGCTGAGCGACCTGAGTCTGTTCCAAGTGGGGAAAAGAAGACTGAGAGGAGATCTGATTTATAAATACTTAAAAGGAGTTGGGAGGCAAATGGATGAGGGCAGGCTCTTCTCGGTGGTGTGCAGTGGTGGGACAAGGAGTAATGGTCTAAATTTTTCAGAATTGTAAGCAGATTTCATGCATTTGGGTACTGTGGATCAGCTAATTTCTTCTACTTCTGCAGCAGTCCTGCAGTCGTTAGTCTCACTCTTTCCTCAAGAAGTTCCCTTCATTACCAGCATCCACTACTGTCAATGAAGATCACTTCCATAGAGTTAGAGTCATAGAATCATTCAGGTTGGAAAAGACCTTTAGGATCATCTCGTCCTGCTCCAACCCTTCCCCACCATACCCACTGACCACATCCCTCACTGCTGCATCTCCATGGTTCTGGAACACCTCCAGGGATGGTGACTTCACCACCTCCCTGAGAAAGCAGTTCCAATACCTCACCACTCTTCCTGAGAAATTTTTCCTAATGTACAACCTGAATTTTCCCTGGTACAGCTAAGGCTCTTCTCCTGTCACCAGCCACCAGTCAGTCACGTGGGAGAAGAGGCTGACCTCACTTTGGGCATTACAGGGATCTTTGCTGTGTTGTACCAGAAGGGCAGCACGACTCCATCCCTGGAAAGATTACCACAGCCCTTGAAAGTCTCAAGATAAAGAATATGAATCTGTTTATCATTTGACCCTGTGGAGCTTGGAAAGCTGTTGAACAAGCTTAAATGCAGACAAATAAGGCTGCTTTTAATTTGCAGATAGCAATCATAAATTGTTGTCAAGAAGATAAATATTGAAATAATAGGTGGATTAGCAGTAAAAGATGTGACAGGAGGTCTAAAGCAGGATGAGCTAAGAGTTCTCATGTGGATCTAATCACGGAGTGAGTCTCGCTGTGCACTCGAATTGATAATACAGATGCACTAACTCCACTCCCAGTCAAGGGTCTGTGATGCATTTGCACTGGCATGGTCCTCAGCACCGTGTGTTTGCTTTCATGACTAATTCATGCTCAGCGAAGATGGTAGTTAGCACTGGAGGGAATTTATTCCTCCAATATTGATGTGACCAGGGCAGGAACCTGGTTCAGTAGAGAAAGAACAACTCAACCCAGTTTAACTGTTGGCTTTCATTAGTTTTAAAGAGGTATCAGTCAAATGAATCTCTGGTACTGGACTGTAGATCTTTTATGGTGCTTGCATGTGCATATTTTCTTCTCCTGCTTGCCTGGTGTGCATAGATACACACACAAATCACGAACTAAGGGTAGCAATAAATATGAGAGTTTTCAGTGCACAGTATATGAGGCTGCTATACAAGCTGAGGATGTGATGTTACACTCAGTATAGTTTCAAAATTATTTCTGCAGATGGCTTTCTTCATTTCTCCCAAATTATTAATGCTGGTTTTGCTCTTTCAGTTAAAAACATGTTGTGTTTGCTCACCGCCCGTTTATTTTTTGTCTAGCTTTTATGAAGCAAATGCACTCAGAAGTCTTCCAGCGCCTGTGCAGATGACTGATAATTAGAGGGTGTTCATGATTTCCACCCCATTTCAGTTGAAAGTGGTTGAAGTGTTCACCTTCGGCATGCTGAGCAGTTGTCGGTAGCATCTCAATCATTTATAGTCAGTGTGTTTGCCTGAAATGTGGAACAGCACAGAACTGTTATGTAAAAATGGGTAATTTATAGGAGGCTTTTATCTCAGGGAGGCTTTTGAGCATGTCCAAGTGTGTATATTGTTTATGTGCACGTTGTAATATAATGGGGTTGGCTGCGTGTCTTCTAAAAATTGCAAGAAAACTGTGGTCTGTTACTGTGTTCAGAAAGATTTCAGCATGGCCATAAAATTGGACCAAAATCTGGTGAACTTTGACTTTTTGACTTACTGGATTTGTATGTTTTTTTTCCTACAGGTTCTCTAACGTCGATGTTCGTCAGGCTTCCTTGCGGTGGTGTCGGGGTGAGTGCTCTCTTTAATGTGTAAATAATGTCCTGTTTGTTCTCCGAGTCCCATTGGTAACAAAAATCGATGCTTTGCATTCCATCAAGTGGGTAATTGCTACCAGATGTTCTCTATAAACGGGGTCTGCCGGGGGTGTGGGTTTGCAGTGACAGCCTCACGTGCCTTTCTTCAAAAGCAGTGTGATGATCTGAAACTGTTCGGAGCGCTGAAGCGTGGGTGACATTCGTAGGCATGTTTCGTCTCTGGCTTTTGGGATGAGAAACCTCATTTCCCAGGCAGTGATGCTTAATGGCTGAGAGGTTACTGAATTTTAAAGCAACCTTTGAATCCAGAAGTGCACCTCAACTGCACAGAAAGCAAAGACGTGCTGCTTGTGCTGCGTAGGTGTTTCGTCTTCGGTGTCTGTGCTTCGGAGCTGCCTGTCTCATAGTGCAGGTGGAAGATTAATTAACAAAACAGTGATACTGAAGGATGATGTTTGGGGAAGCTTCACCAAATAGCGAGTTATTTGCATCTGGACTGTGTTACTGTCCTAGAGTGATTGCTCTCACAGATTACAAAGGGTAAAATTGCAGCTGTCGGTATTTGGCATCTTTCATTTTTTTTGAGGCCGAATTCTGAAAGAAGTGGCTGAAATATCTGTCCATCCTTCACGGAGCAGCTGAACATTAGTTTTCCTCTGTCAAGGTTTCGTATAGTTCCCAGAAGACTGAAAAAAAAAAGAAAGGAATACCATTCCAGTGCCTCGTGCTGACGGTATGGGTCGGGTTTGTTGTTTGGAGCCTTAAAACTTGCAAGTTTTCCTTTCAACTCTGACTTTCTGCTCCAAGGTCTCTGTGCAGGGTGACATTGGAGAAACTCTCGGAGAACAGGAAGGGAAAAGAATGAGAAGAGACAATAAAAGGCGCTGTGTTTGAAAATTCACAGTGGTAGTTCTTATGCATAATTGTAGCTCGTGAGGTTGAATTTGGAGGTCTGGATTCTGTTATGGAAATGAAACAAAATTGTTTTCTTCCTGAGTCTTTGCAAAATCACTGCTTTGAAAATTATCCCGTCAAAAAAAAAAAAAAGAATAATCGGCATTTATTCATACCGCCACAACTGAGCGCTCGTAGAGATATTTTATTTTGTATTGTAAATATGCTGCAGTCTCCTAATTCATGACAAATTTTTGGCTGGAGTTGAAAAGGTTTGGATTTACCCTGCCCTGCAGTCAGGCATGCCATTCAAAGCAAAAATTATCATTTGCAAATGAAGACTGAATGGTAACAAGTAGAGACAGTGCCTGGGCCTAACGCGGTCCCAGAAGTCTTGCATTAAGTCCTAAACCAGGGCAGGAAACACCACGGCACTGATACACTGCTGATAAAGACAGTACTCTCTGCTCGCTGGGCTCCACTGAGCCTTAAATAAGAAATTAAACAGTTTTTCTGCAGCATTTCAGTCATCCCGACAGATAAAGCTTTCATGTTTTGTAGGAAAAACTTTTGTGTAGCTGCTAATTTACTAGTCATCAACAACACGCTTGTCAGATTTTTCATGGAAAAAAAAGTCGTGGCTGTTTTGCTCGGTTCTCCTTCCCCCAATTCTATTAGAAGGCAGCACGAGCTCTCTGTGTGCCTCTGCTTGCAGGAGAACAGATTTCTCACTGCTTTTCAGATGCATTTCTGATTAGTGTATGCACTGCAGCTATGTATCTGCAGGAAAAATGAGGCCACAGCACACAGTGATGGGCTGCAGCATACTGAGCATGACACACTCAGGAGGGTTGAAGTGACCACCTCCTTTCGGGTAGAAGATCTGCGTGCAGATGGCACAAGCTCCTTTCAATCCTGTTTTCTGCTGTCCTTCAAAGCGTGAGATTTGTCAGGGAAGCTGGCTTAGCAAGATTGAGTGTTTATTGAAGAAATACAGGGAAAACTGTAGTCTTTGTTAGCATGCCAGTTCTGTCAGACGAGTCGCTCTTGGTTTGATTTGCTATGGGAAAACGTTGGAAGAAGCCCTACAGTGGGATTTTAGCTGGGCCACAGAGCATGCCTTTCAGTAGCAGATGAAAAACAAGTTATTTTCTGCATCAAAGGGGATGACGAGACATTTTTGAGACACATCTGTATGGGAACTGTTGAATCACGGCCTGAACCACTGATGGATCACCTGAGGTGAGCACTGAGTCAGCTGCAGGAGCACAGGTGAAGGCAATGCACCTGTGTGACCAGAAGGGGTGGAGTCTGGCTCCACCTCTCCCAGACCCCATTTAAGGGCTGACCACCACTGGGGAAGGATCTTTTGTTGGAGATCCCTCCTGTATAAAGTTCCAGGTGAGCCTCAACTGTCAGTGACAGGTGAGCTCTTCCTGATTTACTGGTTGTCTTTATACCATCTGGATAAGCCATGCAAAAAATATACTGTCCATCTTTGTTATTTTGTGTGGGTACTATTCTTTCAGGGTATTCACCTTCCAGCACCTAATATCTGTTGAAGAAATAAAATGATTTTAAAACATTAGAGCCTAGGGTAACATATCAGTTGCGAAGAATTTCAGTGAGAGAGGAAGTTTGATGCAAGTCTGAGAGGTTTCAGCATGTGAAGACTGCTGAGAGATCAGGTGCTTGTTATGTACAATTAAACAATCTTAAATTGATTTAGGAAGAGAGCTTGGGGGTTCTGCTGCTGTTGGCTGGCTGCAGGGTGGTCGTGTGGCTCTGCTGACAATCAAGGAGCATCAGAGCTGTATTTAAGCTCTCCTTTCCTTGGGATCTCCAAGTTGGCATAGCATGGCTTGTTGCACAGTCATCGTTTTGTCTTTTACTCACAAGCTGAGGAGATTGCAGAGAGGCAGCCCTGGCAGTGTCAGAAGGTGTGGGCTCCAATCGCCTTGCGCTGGTTTTACTGGTGAAGGAACATCGGGCATACATCAGGGATGATCCGAGCACCTGTGAGACATCTGGTTTGTAGCCCAGAGCTGAAGGAGAAGGGATTTATTTCAGCAGAAAGGTAGTTTTCTCTGACTCTGTCACTTAATAAGTGCAACGTAGTGAATAATTCATATGTCACCAAGGCAGTAGACAGCTTTCCAGCTGGCTGACTGCTTCATAAGGAGGATTTGATCCAGAGAACTCAATACTGTCCTGGCAAATACTTGCCAGGGGGCTAATGTGATCCATAAAGAAAAAAGAAAGGTTTTAAAAAATCAGGCTACTGTAGAATAAGTTGGGAGCGGTCCTCTTCTGGATACATCACTGATAGGAAGATAGAAAGCAGCTGTCAGAATTAGCCCTGCACATACTCTGAAGTGTTGGGGAGCGAAGGATTGGTCTGTAAGCAAACGTGATTTGGTGGTGATGGTGTGAAATTTATTCAGGGTCACGAAGACAAAAGCTGACTGCAGAGAAATGTCGATGTCGTCATGATAACACAAAGCTAAATAGTAAAGTAGTGCACAAAATGCAGTGTTGCTGGATGCAGAATAATGCCTGCGGGCATGAGGGAGCAGGCCTGGAGCAAGTGAAAGCTGGTTCTTGTAATTCAGGATGGGAGCTGGGGGTGTCAAATGGTATTATGGGATGGAAAGCTTGAAGCCAAGTCCTTTTTCTGCAGGCAGCTCTCTTCCATTGGGGATGTCACGTAGGTTAATGGAATAAATGGGCCTGGAAGGTGACGTGGAACAGTGCTGGGAGGCAGAGCCCACGAAAGCTGTTACATCTGCAGTGTCTGTGCCCCAGTGATGTGGCAGTGTTACTTTGCCTTGTCACCCCCTCATTAGGGCTATGGGTTCATGTTCTGCTTTAAATGATGAGGGAAGCTGTGAATTTCCACGAGTTCTTTGTGCTACAAGTGTCACCACAGGAGTTTTTTTTTGAAGGAGCAAGAAAAGGTTTAGGGCAAATCAGTTCACCGCATAACGCCTTTTGATCTCCCTTCTAAAACAAAGTCACAAGATCAGCAAGGAAGGTTTCTTCTCCTATGGTTGGGAACTCTTGGTTCTTTTCATCATGGGTTTGTTTAAGATGAGGAAGCCCTCACATCGTCACAGCTCCCACCAACAAACCTCCCCACCTGCATAGCAGAGAAGGAAGAAACCACAGAGCCACTTGTAGCAACAGATGTGAGCTCTGATTTAAACAGCAGTCATTTATTCCCACTGATCTTCAGCAACATCTGCAGGAGCAGTATTTTTACTTAGCGCCGTAACCTTCACTTCTGCACAGCACACACACTTTTCGTAATCTATGGCTTACATGCACAGTGTTAGATAATCCAGGATAATTAGAAGAAGATTTTAGTGAAACGCTTTGAGAACCCGTAAAATATTTCCTTGTGTATTTGCATCCAAGTACTTCAAGACACTCAAAGACTTGAAACTGTGATAGCTAGTCTGTCTTCTTTTTTAGTGCGTGTATAATGCTTATTTTCACTCTGTTCGCAGTCTTAAAGAAACAGTCTAGTGATTCTTACTGGTTTTTGATCTCTTCTGGAATTTGTTCTCCTATTTTTTGATTGCAAGGTCTTGTTTAGAGTGTAAGAACTCTTTACCCATGCAGGTATACAGCGTGCAGCAGGGCAGAGACAAAAGAAATAACATTCCATGAAATATGAATGAGAAGAAACTTAATAGTGAGTCTTAGAAGAAAAAAACATGTGAGTGGTGATTTAACCAGCTCCTTTAGAGGAGATGTGAGAAGGTAAAGACAGCTTCCTGGCTGGGTGAATGCTGAGTGCTGCTGTCACCTAAATGTGAGGATGAGCTGTGATGGTAGGGAAGCAGAACTCCTTTGTTTTCCTTTGCTTTGCAGTCCCTTATCCCTCTCTGTCCCTATATTTTACTTGCTCTAATGAAACCTTTTTTCAAGATCCTCCTCATTTTGTTTCAAAATAGCTGCCTAGCAGTACATAATTTAGTACACGGTGTGAGTAGGAAGCTCATGTGTATATTCTTAAAGATTTCATATTTATAAGGTAGGAAAAGTTCTTTCATGTTTTGCTCAGAAACATCTTAGAAATTCCTCTTAAAAGAAAGTCTCCATCGAACTGAGCTTCCCTCGTCGTTTTCTAATAATTGTGCGTGCTGCAAAGGCTGTAGAGCCTACAGCAGGTCCCAGGAGCTGAATTCCCTCTCCCCACGTCCGAAGATCCTCAGCCCTCCTAAAAGTCCATGAAGTAGGATCAGCAGCTCCTCCGTCTTTAGTATTGCTCTCAAGGAAACAGGCATGCTTATCCACTCCTCATCCAGCAGATGTGGAAGACTCAGCATCTCTGACGCAGTTGAATCCTCCAGTCTGGGAGAGAAAAAGAGAAATATACACTCTTAAGATCAACAAAAGGCAAGAAATATGCTTCCTCTCTCTGTAAAGTCCTTCCAGATGGTAAGGCTTGATGTGCTGTCCCAGCAACAACTCCTGTGATGGCAGCTACATCAAAGGGCTCGTCGACAGGGAAAGCCAAATAGCATCTCCCTGTAATGAACTTCAGAATTCAGGAATGATGGAGGGGTCAACAGCAGCCTGAGCACCAAACAGCAGCAGCTTCAGAGCCAGAGAGCAGCCCAGCTCAGGGCCACATTAATAAAATTTTCCACCATGGCAGAGCCTACGCCCCTCTGCTGCAGAGTGCTGATGACTTCAGTGGGACCATTCAAACACTTCCAGTGTAACATGATGAAGTGCTGCCTTGGATTAGGGCCCAGTGATCTCCAGACATCCTTTCTGGGATGGTGGCTGGGTGTTAAATCCTTATCGTTGTTAGATTTGCCCGTTCCAGACTGCATGGCATAGCTGTATCCCTTGAGTGAAACCTGAAGTTAAGGAAAATGAGGCTACCATGGAGTGGCCCTTACACAGTAGAAGGGAAGCAGCAGAGCCCTACCAACCTCGTCCTTTCTCAGGATACCAAGGACTGAAATGAACATTCCCAGCACTGAGGCTCTCATTTTCTTTGTGAAAGTGAAATCAGTATTCTCTGTTGCTTAGGTTAGGTGTGTCTGCCACCTGCAGACAGCATCTTCTGCAGCATGCTTGTGACTCCTGGCAGCGTTGCATAGAACTCAAGCCCCATAGTACTTCTGTTCCCATGTTTCTGCCCAAACTTATGAACTCAGGGGAGCCCTGGCCCTGTTCCTAGCTAACTGCAGCTTCAGAAGTGTCCTCAGAGCAGCTGGTGCCAGAAAGCATTCCCAGTAACGGCCCAGAACTATTTCCACTGCCTTCAGCACATCCATGAAGGAGGTGGCTTAGTGTAGTGTGGGGTGACTTGCATCTCCCTGCAACTCAGTAAGCAGGTTGGCTGCCAGACAAAGCAAATAATCCATTTCTCCCATTCTCTTCCTCCATTGTTTCTGTAAATGCACTCAACGCATCGCAGTATGTGAAAAATAGCTGGTGATCCTTCACATTGAGAAACGTTGCACTTATCCTGTGACAGACAGTAGGACTGTACAGCAGAGCTTTCCTGACATGGGATAGTCCCAGCAGTGTGGATTTCACAAGGACTGGGGCTGGCAGGAAGAAAGCAAACTTCGCAGCCTGCAAACAGGCTGGGGTGCTGGGGAGGAGATCCAGAGCAGGCCCCACACCGCCTGTCCCCCACAGCCTTCAGCTGGATTGCAGCAAAAGCTGAGCAGACATCTCAGCATCTGTCTTCAAACCCCTCCTGTCTTTGTGCAGTTGGTGGGGTGAACGTGGTAGAAGCCAGCTCTCCCTGCTTTTTGTTTCAGTTAAGGCACGGTCTCGTAGCATAACTGCCTGAAGGATGCCGTGCCTTCGGCCTGTTGGCACATCTTCTGGGGGAAAAGAGAGGATGCTGGCACTGTCAGATATTCAGCACTGGGGGAAGTATCTGCAGTCAGCACCTAGATGCTGAAGGCCTGCTGTTAGCTTTGATGAGACATGAGAGTTTGGTGTTAGCATAACCTTACCCGGCAACTGCTGGCAGGCCTGGGCTAGGCAGGCATTGTTAAAATGTCCATTATTATGCATCCCTCCTGTGGTGCCTCTCTTTTAATAGGGTTACTGAATGATTGTGTAAACCTCTTTTTTTCATCTGGTTTCTGTTTCCTCCAGCAGTTGAGGGGAAATACTGTTGTGGTGGTAGAAGTGCTGGTAGGAGACACCTGCAAAATGTGGTGCTGAATTTCCTCCTCTGCTATGTTACTGACCCTGCAGCATCTCATGAGTGCCCTTTGTTGGAGCAGCCATTGGTGTTGTCACCTTTAGGTGATGGTGATCCTAGTGTTGCTGAGATCACTTCTGCCAATTCCCACATTTAAGGAACTCAAATAACTCCTTATCAGACATGGGTCTCTGTTTCCTGGCTATCCTCACTAACCATGGTTCCTGTGTGTCTCACTTAGGTCGACAGTGACACGATCTGGAATGAAGTTCACTCATCTGGTGCTGCTCGCCTGGCTGTGGGCTGCGTCATTGAGCTTGTTTTCAAAGTGGCCACAGGAGAACTGAAGGTTGGTATGACAATAAGCAACACTTTACTTTGAAACGGGCTGTGTACGGGAACGGCAGGGCTCAGCTCATGGCTGCACTGTGCAGGAGATCCAACAAGCTTCATTTTAATGGCACCATCTGGCTTTGGTCATAAAAATCTTAGAGGATATCAGCAAGTGATCAGCAGACTCCTGGTGAGTGTTCTTACACACTGATTAAAAGGAAGAAAGAAACCAGAACAGCAAGCAAAATCCCTGTTCCAGTGTTATCTGAGGGTCTTGCTGCTGGCTTCAACTGGGCCAGTGACCTCATGCGGAATTTATCTTTTTTTCCTGAGTGGAAGGAAATGCTGTACCAACCAGTTTCCCTAAAATCCACGTGGATTTCTTCCCCTCCAGAGCAAGGGAGTACATCATCCGCTGCTATGCAAGAACCATTGAGGACAGCTGCATAATTGCAAGGCACAATTAGTGCTGCTGGCTGCATGCATCCATCCTTGTGAGGTGAACCTTCCTACCTGTCTCATTTCTTCCTTTTCTTATTTTTGTGTGTAGAATGGATTTGCTGTTGTTCGGCCTCCGGGTCACCATGCAGAAGAAAGCACACCCATGTAAGTACACATACGTGCTCTGTGTTCTTGCTTCAGTGTTTGCCTGTTGTGTGATCTACTGCCTGAAATTTCAGGGACTGTTCATTAGTTTACTGTTGCAGAATTTCTTGCCTATTAATATGCAAAACAGTATCACGTTCAAAGCTTCCTGTAATTCCTTTGAAAAGGGCAAATTCCTGCTTTGTGCTTTTGAGTGGGTAATTCTTAGCAAGAATCGACATAACAGTCATGCCTTGGAATAACACTGCTGCTTTTATTTACTTCTGTGAGTTAAGCTCAGTGTTAATGGCTCACACGGTGTGAGGAAGGCAAGAATACCATTAATAGCAGTATAGCAAGCATAATTGTGTCCTGAGGTCACAATACTGACTGAGGAAAGGAGCAGAGCAGGAAGACTTCACGAAGCAAAAGCTGAAGTCAGGCAGCTTAGATGTGTTTTTAACAGCAGGATTTGTATTAGGGTTTTCACCAGAGATCCCGTGCACCATTAGGATCCCATGCATGCATTGTGTAGGACATGTGTACCAGGCTTGCTGTGCTGAACATTCATGCGTGGAGTTTCTGTGTTTTAGCACTGAGTTCTGGGGCCTCTGCAAGAATGTCTGCTCACCTCCAGCTGGTGGCATCTCAGCGCTCCAGGCCCCTGGGCTGCCAATTCTTTCTCTTCCTTGTCCTGTCTTCCTTGTCCCCATCTCTTACATGCGAGTGTTGGAGATCTGAGGGTCACTCATGGGCAGCTGGCCCCCATCAGCACCTCACTGCAGGGGGTTTGGGAAGGCATTTCCTGACAGATCACAAGGCACGTGCTGCTGCGTGGCTATTTCATGTTTCTACAGAGGAAAGCAAAGTGAAAGCAGAAGAAATTTCTTCCTACTGCATTGTGTCTCGGATAATAGATGCACTGGGAGCAAGGAGACCTGTATTTAACACCTCTCCCTTTCCTCTTTTCTGTTCCTCCTCATCACCTCCAGGGGCTTCTGCTATTTTAACTCCGTGGCAATTGCAGCCAAGCTGCTCCAGCAGAGACTGAACGTTAGCAAAATCCTCATAGTGGACTGGGTGAGTAAACACTGCTTCTTACCATCAGGAGAGCAGGTGGAAAGTTTTCATGGGGCTTTCTCTGAGTTTCATATAAGGCCAACCCAGGCTCTGTAAGTCAGTGGAAAAAAATGTTGTCTGTGGTCTGTAAGCCAAAATTTGTTTGCTTGGTACTTTAAAAAAAAAAAAAAGTTTTAGTAAAAAGCTTAGTAAAGACTCCATAGTGTTTTGAATAGGATTGTGATTAATAAGTAGCTGCCTTCTAAAACAAGCCCATAACACAGTCTGAAGGATGAGTAACTGCAATCTGTGCTGTTTTGGCTGGCTTATTTCGTAAGCTTTTTGGTCTCAACTGCTAGGATCCATCCCAGCTTGCTTTCTGAGGTGTGAGGACTGGTTCCTGAGAGGGATGGGCTGTCCGGCACAGCTTTATTGTTGGTCTCAGTGTACTGCCTCTGGGCCAGGCCATCCTCTGTGCGTGTGGGCAGGCACTCAGAAGTGTTCTCCACGTTGGATCAGGACAGTGAAATACTCCGAGAGTTTGCTTGGGATTTTGCTGCGGTGACGTGTCGATTTAAAAATGTGGCAGATACATTTTATTGATTTAAAAATGCTTTTACTTGGCTGTGAAGACGTCTGAGTCCCAGGGTGTCAGCCAAGAGTTTTGCTTAGATTGCAACAAATGTCCCATAGGCAAAACTCTCAAGTTAAAACGGATGCGTTTGTCTTTTTTGCCTCACTGGATGGACATCCTTCTCACTTCTCACTGACTATTTTTAATGTCAGGAGTGTTTTGCAAGCCCATCCTGCTACAGGCTGCATTTCTGCACTAAGTAGCACTGCAGGAGAGGGTCATGGCAGTGGGTTTGTGTCACTTAACATCATTGAGCTAGGCCTAATGGTTTTGCAGGGCACTTGTGTCAGTGCTTGCCCTGCAGATTGATTAAAGGTGCAAATCTGGGACAAACTACTACCACCTTTCTATGCCCAGCATTTTGTGGGATTAGTTATGAATGTGGTTCTCTAACCCAGCTAAATCGGTCCTGTCCTCAGTTTTGGTAAGTGCTTGAAATTGTGCTTACTCCCATTTATTTCATGTGTTAAATGGGAAGTGTGGTCAGAAGCCAGCTGTGCAAAGCAGGTTACTCTTGTTTGCAATAAACTGCTTTGGTTAGCTCAGAGAAGCACAGAAAATGAAGTTCAACACCAGAGGAAACCCCTCCAAATCCCAGGTTGATGGTTTTAAGCTCCATTTTGAATGAGATGAGATGCTAACCCCCCTCATATAATGCAATCTCTGTTCCCAAAGGATGTACACCACGGGAATGGTACTCAGCAAGCTTTCTACAATGATCCTAATGTTCTTTATATTTCACTACATCGCTATGATGATGGGAACTTCTTTCCAGGCAGTGGTGCTCCTGATGAGGTAAGAGCATGGATCTGCATAGCACCCTCCCATGCCCAACAGGACCTTCTCAGGGTTATGATTCAGGTGACCCCAAAACTCTTGGGGCCTTCTGCCTCGGTTAGGTCTGGAGGGCAGCTTCTGCCACTGCTCCCACCCTTGTGCTTGTTAGTGTCTGATCAGTAGTGCATTGCCCATGTTTCTGGGCTTGGTGTGTTCTTGTCCAAGTCCTCACAGCCGTGGGCATCATGGGAGCTGGCAGGAGAGCTCATGCCTTGGCAAACAAGCTGAAAGGAGTGAATGCAGTTAGGCTGCCCAGTCCTGATGGGACAACCTGTTCCAGAGCCCTTTGCCAGCTGTCCCAGACAGTGCTTTCTTCTCCAAAGAACAGGACTTTGCGTGCTTTTCCTGTCTTCCCCTTAATGGATGTGAGACGTCTCATGGGCATGAGGAACAGATTGGTCCGTGGCTGTGCCACCAGCACAGTGGTCAGCTTTCCTAGCACAGCCCTGAAGCCCATCTACTCTTTCTCTTGGCCCAGCAGACATCAGTGCTACTGGGTCAAGGCCTTGGTGGTTCCTCAGAGACTGCTGCAGAAGAGCTGGGCAAGCAAAGGTGGCAGTCCTTTCTTCTCCAGGGTGATGCCCCTACATCCTTCCTCACCCTCCAAGCTGAAATGCTGCATGCTTAAAAAAAAAGAGGAGGAGGCATAGAAACAGTCACTGTTTGAAGTATATAGTCAATAAAACCTTCCCTGGCCTGTAAGGTACAGTGTGTTCATTTGAGATGTAGGTTTGTCATAAATTTGAATTTAAAATGGGTCGTGCCTAAGGAATGTTCCATTATCATCCTTCATGTGTGATTTATCAGAGGTAAATTCTATCAAACGTGTAGTTCTGTGTTCTCTGAGGCATCCTAGATTACATCTGAAAATTCCTAGAATTTGTTCCCTGTCAGTTTTATGTTTTCCAATCCAGCAAACATCGATGTTTCCATTTAGATTTCTAAAGAAACAGAAATCTCATTAGATTAGGTATTCCCTCATGACCCTGCTTGTGCACTGCTGTACAGAGAATAAGCAGCAGCTCCTTGTGGCAGGCACTTAATTTCTGCTTCAGAATGCACAAAGGTCTGAGACCTTCTTTTATTGACCCTTTAAGTTAATAGTCTAGTGACCTGGCTTACAAAATGCCTCCTATTTTTAGGGAACACTAGGCTGTACATAGAAAATACTGCATCAGCTTTATATTTACCATTCATAATAATGTTTAGAAGTGTCACTTCGTACTGAAAAACCCAAGTAATATGCTGTAATTTAAATTAAAAAGAGATAAATAATCCACCTTCGATGGATGTGTTTTTCTACCAGCACTATCTGACACCAGGAATGTGAAATAAAAGCTCTGCAGCCTTATCTAGCTGAACTATATTGCTGTGTGTTGTCTAGGACCGTTAATGTTTAGGTTTCTTTCACATGCCAAGACCTAAACAAAACCTAGGTGTGTAGGAGAGCAGAACCCTGTGCTGAGCTTGCAGTGCCATTGCAAGGGGACATCTGCAAAGTCCCACCCAACGAAGGCACCAAGCACAGGCTTTTAGGGTCCCAGATGAACAGGGGAGGCATGACTTTGCTTGTTGGCAGATGGGTTACTGGAAGGCTCTGATTTACTTTTGACTTCTCACCTTTCTCCATTATTTGAAGTGAATGGAAGGAGAGGTGCATTTGCAGAAGGCGCAAGGATGAGGATGCAGTTGCATTTAGCACCCACATGTCCCTCTAGCAGTGGAAATCTCTGTGAATCATATTTTCCCCCAGCAGAGGGGGAGCTTGCTCTGTTTAAAATTGTATTGTTTTTTTTTCCTTCTTACAGCTATAGTAAGATAGAAAAGTGTACTTCTAAATAAAACTGAAAGTGAATTAAGGAAAGAAACTACAAGTAATGCAGCGTCCTAGCAAAGAGAAAAAGGAGCCACTTGATGATAAGGTGGTTTTTGGACGAGCAGCCTGCCTATAGCTCCCATATTGTGAGCACAGAGGAGCTTTGCTTTCATCCTTGTTTTGGGAACTGTGTCACTCTAGAAGGAAAAATTAACGTAGATAGTGCCGAGCTATTGGGTCAAAATCCATGCTCAACTGGAAGGATCACATTACAGCAGAAAGGTGTTACCAGAGTTTGCTGTTTCTGCACGTGTAATTAAGAGAACCATTTCCCATTTTCAGGTTGGCACAGGAGCAGGAGTTGGGTTCAATGTTAACATGGCCTTTACGGGTGGCCTTGATCCGCCGATGGGAGACACAGAGTACTTAACTGCTTTCAGGTAATAGCAAAGTTTTCCTCTTCTGAACACATTTTTCACCTAAACTGGATTTCTCTTGTGCAGTTGTGAACTTAATCACGAGTTAAGAAATTCTGGATGTTCATCTAGTTGCAGTGCCACGTGGCATAAAGCTGAATTAGGCGAAGAGGATATTTCTGGCTGCAAGAAGTGGGTCTGACATGAGGGGATTGATGTACTCACTGCTTAGCACTGACCAATGTGTGATTATAAAATGTCTACTGATACGGACAAGTTCTTCTGTTGTTGGCTGAATATCTTGTTGGGATGAGTGCTTCTGTGTGTAAATACACTCAGATTGGAAAGGGAATCCAAAGTTAATTTTCATGAGTTAACAGGCGTTGAAATTTCAGAGTGTAGCCGTCCCAAGGCTTGAAGCATCACTTACTGTGACTTCTGGGCTTGGTGGGATGCAGTCCCTCCCCTTCACGAGCTCTGCTTATGCCTGCCACCCTTCGTACCACCCTTCGTAGTGGGTCTGTTTTATTAGGCCTTATATTTTTGGAATTGTAGGATGAATGGACGTAAGCAAGGCTGTGGAGTTCATGTGTTGCTGGGATGTCTTCCTTAGCAAGCAGTAAGAGCCGTGCTAAATGTAAACCATTATATTGGGCTGTACAAGCATATTCAAGCATGCTCCAGAAAACTGGCATTGTTTGGGTCTGCAGATAGAGCTGCCTGTTGACCTGGTTGTTTGTGTCCCAGTGCTCTTACTGTCACACTCACGCGTGATACCTGAGGATAGCAGGGAATCATTTATCTGACCCTTATTTTCCTCCTCGTGTCAGCATCATCAGAAGAGGTGTGTGAAGCAGATCATGCATTGAATAGCTCACTGCTTGAGGCAGCTGAGGGGCAAAATGCTTCAATAGGGTGGTTGTACATCACTGGTGTTTTGTGGCCTTGCTGCAAGCCTGGGGTGCGATGGATTTGTTTCTCAGACCCACAGAGAACGAGAAAAGGGTGGCATTAAGATGTACTATGGAATAACACAATAAAATGACAGTCATTCTGGGTGGAGGAGGTAAGCAACGCAGCAGTGAATAGAGCCCTGTTGAGACTACATTTTCTTTTCTGATGCTCTTTCCAGGAGAAGGAACGTAATTCCCCGTCCTGCCGGATACACGGGCTGCATTTTTCCACGAGACTGTCCTGTTCCAGCCCCTGTCCCCCCACGTGCCTCCCCAGCTTGCATCTTTTTTAACAATTACCAGTTGAAGTGGTTTTCTGTCCTCAGACCAGATTTAGTGCGCTTCTGGCAGACACCCCGCATAAATTCAGGGGGGCACACGCTCGCCAAAACATGAGATGCAAATTTCTGGCAGTAGCCAGATGGAATATCACCTTCCTGGGATAGGAGTGCGTGTGAAATCTGGGAGCGTTATTTCTGTCCTTCACATTGCGTTATACCGAGCAAAAAGAGCTTTAACCCTCCAGCATGCCATTAAAAAGCCTTCAAAGAATGTATACGATTTAAAATAACATCTAGTCAAATAACTGCCGTTTGTCTTGATGTTTTCTTCGTGGAACAGGAAAGCAGCACTTTCCTCCAGAGTGGAAGTCTGTTTATGCCAGCAGTCAACAAGACTGATCTCTGCATTACAAAGAGAACCTGTAGCTGGCAACTGAGTGACATACTTGCTATTAAATATTAATTGAGTTTCAAGGCTCCTGGAAAACTGTTCAGTGCAGTCTACAGCACGAGACTTTGCCAGCCATTCCTTAATAGGCTCTGGTGTCTTTTTGCCCAGAGTCCATAGCTATTTGGGAAGCAGGTTTTGTAGCTAATCCCAGCCCTTATTTTTGGGTTCTGGGAAGTGAAGTGCTTTGTGACTCATCCTCATAGGTAGCACCTCCCGTAGCCTGCCTCATGTGCACACCTTCAGTCAATAAGTTAAATTGGAAGCTTTTTTAATCTTCTGCCAAGTTTGGTCATGATAATACATTATCAGGTGACCTTTTCAAATCTTAACCAGCTTCTTTGAAAAACATTTTTTTCCTGAGTCTTTCTATTGATTTTAATGTAAAATAATGCTTTGAAGTTTGCAATTTATAGTCCCTCGAGAATTAGAAAGTGAAGGGAATGGGTCATATATCCTTTTTTTCTTCTTTTCTTGCTCTAGCCCCTTGAGACAATGCATGCCTTCAAGGCAGCACCTTGTTATTCCACCCCATCGAATGCCACGTTGCATTTGCCGGGGATCAAACCTAAGATGAAGAAAAGATAAGAAAATTGGCCATAATGAACTCCAGAAGCAGCAGGCATTTTCACCATGAACTTGGAAACTCACAGTGGAGAACTGAGCTTTAATTCAAACCAGTCCAAATGCCAAACTGTGAGGCTTTGAAGTCTGCAGAGGAATCAGTGGAAATCCTTTGAGCTAGGCACTTTTACTGATATACTTTTTCTTTTTCTCCCTTTTTTTTTAAGCCTTAACTCTTCACGTGCTTGCCTGCTTTTAGAGAGTCGTCTTTCCACGTGAAAACATTGGAAGGAAAAGCGAGTGTCATGCTTTCCATTTTTTTCTTCTCTTTTGGGATAAGCTGGTTTATGGATTGAAGAAAAACATGCTCTCTAATGAAATGATAACTGAGATAATTGTCTTTGTAAATTAGTCCTCTGATGAATGAATGAGGAAATCCCAATGAAACTTACCATTGAAGCGGAGCGCGGCCATGCCCTGCATTTTGCCCCTTATTGTCTTCAGAGCTGAGTTCCCAAATCAGCACTGCAGAAGGTCAGGGGGAAATCTCGGCTGCTATGCTTGGGGGGAGCAGGGTGGAGTACCCCAGTCTCCTGTTGAAGCTGAGGCTGACAGAAGGGATTGGGGAGCTCACTGCTAGCTTGGCTCTCCTCCACTCTGTCCTAACTGCAGCCCTCGGCAGCATTATGTTGTAATTTAGCTGACCATTTACTGCACAAATGTTCCACGGCTGAACTCACCACCAAAGTATGTGGGCAATACAGATGATGCAGAAATGTATTAAAGTCTAATGCGTAAAATGCGGGGCATATAATTTAAAGAGTCCCTAACTCATCAAAACGTTATTGGTATTCATTGCTGTTATTCCGTAGTTATAGAAACAAATGGTTGTAAAGTTCTTTTATTTTTGTTAGCTGGAGTCTTTTGTTCCCTGACTCGTTGGACAAGAAATAATGGTTGCTCCTATGAATTCCCGTGGCATTTTCAAAGGTTGTATAAAGGCATAGCGTGCAAACCCGAGTGGGAGAGCTTCTGAAGCAAGGTGAAGGCTGTGGCTGGCTCCTTGTTGCACAAGAACAACAGTTACCTAGTGAAATTAATTAGTGTTAACATGCAGGAGCAAAAAAGCCTTTCCTGGTGGTTCTGGGAATGCGTTGTTCCATCTTATTTTTACCTACTCTGACAGTGGTCTCTCACACAATTATAATTCCACGTAGGGCTCGGTTTTATTTCAAACACCCGAAGCAAAGGCAAGGCTGAGAGGTCCCTCCTTCTGCCTCGAGTGGGTTTGGGAGCCAGCTTGGTTCTATCTGATCCATAAAACATCCCAGAAGCAACAAAGGGGGAACCTGGTGCTGTTTTGCCTGGAGTTGTTGTTTCCACCTGGTAGATTTCATGCTCTGTGATGCCTGTTTCACCCACACAGCCCCTGAGCAGGGGATAGCACCTGGTGTTGTATGGCTCCCAGTAGGAAAAGAGCGTTGGAGAAAATCCTCTGTAGAACTGGTTAATCTGCCTGTCATTTATTGAGCATTTAACTGGTGAATTGGCCAGTGGTAGACTAAGAATTATTCAGTCTTCTGGAAAATGATGGGAAATAGTGGGGTTTTTTTTTCCCCTGAACTGTTTGAAGAACACGATCAGCAGATTTTGCTGTTTGCAGCCATCAGTTAATGCACAGCAGTGCAGCTTAGCCACATTCAAAGCCAAGTGGAAGGGTTTAAACAAGCAAAACAATTTTTAAAATGTGATAAATCCCACTGTTTGACCCTCGTATTTTAAAAACAAATCGGTGTGGCTTGAAAGGAAGGTTCAGTGTTTCATTCCTGAGTGAATGGCTTTGCAGCCCCCTTAGCTAAGAGAGACTGCTCGAGAAGAAGCTGCTCACCTTGATACTAACTCCAATCTGTGGATTTCTTTTTATACTATGATCATCAGGACAGAACGATAGGCTTGTTTGAAGCTTAATAATTGTTTTTCTCTTGGGAATTTAGCTTTACTGTGATGGATCTGAGAGAAAAGGGCATTTTCTTCTGCACACTGCAAGAATTACAATCTGAGAGGATGAATTAAATGTGCCCGAAACACTGCCTGCAAGTGACACGTCAGGAATAAGTCACTCAAAAGTGGTTCTTTGGTCACTCACACAGCAGAAAACTCCGCACATCCTCAATGTGGCTGCTTCTAACTATCATCAACCAACGTGATTTACTTCCAAACAGCAGGCACTGCTTTTTCTCTCCTGAAACCTCTGCAGACAGGTTGCAGGGTTTGCTCCACCAGCGGTGTTAGTTGGGGCGATGCCGTGCAGCAGCTGAGGTGCTAGCATCTCTCACAGTATTGGAAAAAAAATCTGATGATTTTAGCAGTTCTGCTTCGGTTAGAAATGAAATAGCTCAGCAGTACTTCAAAGCTCAAGGAAAAAAAAAAGGAAAAAACCCTTTGCCACGTGCACTTGCTACAAAAGTGCTGCTTTAGTCCTTTGTCAAGGAGGTGGTTTCCACTTAAGATGTCTGTGGGTTTCACTAAGTGCATTTTGTCGACTGTAAAGCCATCAGCAGAAAAATGCACTGTTTTGTCTTCCTTGCATAATAATCTCCCCGAGGACAGAAGTATATGGTGATCAAGCCATTGGAGGAAAAAATTAAAATTCCTCTTTCAGACTCTGTCAGAATGAAAAACTTTCTCAGCTGCCCAAAAAGCTCTGTGACCTGTAACCACCAGCAGAGAATTGTTTTATTTTCGTAACAAGATCTTTTCTTTTTTTGCATGGATTTCTGTGTTTCTGTGCTCAGACAGTGGCAACCAGGAAGATGGCAGAAATGAAAGCGTGAAGGGTTTTTTTTTTGGACTGCACAGACCTGGGATGGTACGTGGTACACTGGGTAGCACTGTCACTGCACAGACCAGGGCTTTGCTCCCGTGTTGGAAATGACTTGGTGGGGTTGACTAACACTAGTAGTCATCACATGGGAGCTGCTTGAGCGATCTGAGTGCTATGCAGATCTTTTTATTTGTCTGTTCTTCTGGTTTTCAGAGCATTACAGAACTGTTACACCTAATAAGGGAGCGCCTTTCCTTGTTTTCAGAGGATTCTGTAAAGGCTGTTGTCTATAAAGGTGCAGTGGTCAAGCTTACAGAGATGTATTTTGATACATAAATCTGCACGTCAGAATGCTAGCCTTGCCAGAAAAGGATGTGTGTGTCTTTCTCGTGCTTATTCAGAAGATGCTCTCTTGCTTTGACTTTTCACTGCTGTAATTTCAGTTCTCCTGCGTTGGTGCTGGCGCTATTAGGTGAAGAAGCAATTCTCTCTCTCTGGAGAACTTTTCCTTTTTGCTTAGTCAGCATCTTGACGTGGGAAACGGGATGTTTGCAACCTCACGTGGATGTTGAACAGAAATGCTGTAGGCTGAGGAGAGGCACCAGAGTGAAAAAGCATTTTGCTAAGAAACCAGAGAGGTGAACCTCTTGTCTCGTTGAAGTACTGACCCTAACGGGCAGCAGTTTGCAGATGCTAAGCAATTTCATTCCATTTTAGAAAACAAAATATCAGAGGATGAGGAATATTTGCATGTTAGGGCTTCTTTTGGCCCTTGCACTGCCTGCTGTTTTCTGTTTTGTTCTTTGGTGAGCTGGTTGAGCAGCAAATTCATGGCCCCATGCACGGGGCAGTGGGCAGAGCAATGCTTGCGTGCACCTTGAGGTGCCCAGCCATTGTGAGCAAGGAGAAATGCAGCATGGAGACAAATGAATGGCTTGGCATGTGCTGCAAGGATTAATGGAGCAATGGGAGAGGAACATACAGCTGTGGCTAGGAGACAGGTGCCACATGCGGGTAGCTCTAGGACAGTTTTTTCAGGTGTAGACTGTGCCAGATGCCTTCTTTGTTTTCTCCTCATTCCCTCAGTTCCCTGAAAAGCAAGATAGGATCACAAATGGAAAACAGAAGGTATGGCAAAGTTATTTCTGTGGTCAAAACTTGAAGCTGTTAGTGGGGAAAATAGACCTCATTGAAAAAAATAATGAACACAGGACATTGACTAGAAAACTTGAGCTGTGTTTTCTGCCAACCAAGCACTCATCTCCTAAGAAAAAAGGAAATGGACTTTGTTATTGTGGAAAAACAACACGAGGCTTCATAAGGAGTTCGTTCAGGATCAGTTAAATGTTCCTTTGTTCAAGATCCAACATAACATGTCTGCCATTGTTCAATTTTGTTGCAGAACCGTAGTAATGCCCATTGCCAATGAATTTGCCCCAGATGTTGTGCTGGTGTCATCTGGTTTTGACGCAGTGGAAGGCCATCCTACGCCCCTGGGAGGATATAACCTCTCTGCAAAATGTAAGTTGTGGATTAGAAAACAGTGAATACTGAAAATGGTGTGAAATCTTGGGACTAGCATACAAAGGTTGCTCTGAAAATAGTGTCTCCTATTTGATGATGTTGGTGATGGATGTTGGTGGGACAGCAGTAGAGGTTGAACGTTCCCACCAGTATTCCATTACACTTTGTTGCTGTGTGACAGAATGGCATCTGACATGGAAGTGTGGGGGAAGCAAAGGTGCATCACTGAATTCCTCTATGTGGAAAAAATGGCACCCATTGGCATTCATTGACGCTTACTGAACTTTTATGGAGACCAAACAGTGTGTGTGAGCACAGTGAGGCTTTGGGTGGTGTGTTCCAGCAATGGCACCTGTGATGTGGAAGGCGGGCCATGTTCTGGATGGCCATCCACAGCTGTCACAAAATGAGGAAGGTCTCAGTCAGCTCATCCATGCACATCAGCTAACGGTGGTGACTGTGTTGAAAGGGTTTTTGGTAGCTGAGAATTTGCTCTATCAGATAATGTTACTGTGCTCTGTATGTCTGTTGAAGTTTCCGTGGAAATAAATAGGAGGCGTCACTCTCAGGGCAACCTACATGTAATATTTCCAGGTTTTAGCCTATGAGGATCTACGTTCAGACCTTCCATTTCACTGGCAACCTTCTTAGGCTTTCTGTTGCATTTTCATTTGTTTTATGTACTACACTGTGTATATTTTAGTCTGCCTGTAGCCTTTGTTGTCTTGGAGCATTGTGTATTTGACTTTCAGTGCAAGGAAATTCCACCAGGAAATGACCATGTTGCATCCATGTGGATGATTGCTGCTGAATTAAAGAATACATATAGTTGTTTTAATACAAAATTGCAGGAGGCAGTGTCAGATGTAAACAGGTAATCCCCTGCTCTGAGTGCTAGAAGGCATCCATTTCTTTCTCCAGGATCTGTTGCTAAATTGTTTTTACAGTTATTTTTCTTTGTGACAATGAAATGGGCCCGTTTTGCTGTGCATCGTCATGTTCTGGGCCAGCCTTTCTATTTTTTTTTTTTTTTTTTTTTTTTTTTTTTTTTTTTGCAGTTCTGGGTTTATCTGTTTCTGTGTTGTTTGGGTTAACCAAGTTTTTCTTGCAAAAACAGAACGATATTTTTTAAGAGTTTGTTTCAGTCAGGAAACTTACTCTGCACGGTGAACTTCAGACCTTTGTAAGGTAGCTGAACCTGTAAACTTTATACAAGAATAAAATGGAATAGATTTACAAGAGGAGTTGTTTAAGATATCCAGAAACACTCTGTGATGAAAAGGTCTTGTTTACCTGCGTGTTTGCTGCTCTCCACATTACGGGCTCATTTATGAATCTTTTATCTTGCTGTTAATTTGCAAAGGCACTTGCAGGAGTTACGAGACATGGCAAAACAAAAGCAGGGAGCGTGGGTGAAGGGTAGAAATGTGCTGGGATCCCTTTCGCTTGGATATTTATTTTTTTTTTAATTTTATTTTTGAGGGGGAGGGTTGGTTTGAGGACATGTTTTTTAAATCCTCACAGCTTGGTTCTGTTTTGTTTAAAGGGCAGAAATGTATTGTGTGTCATATGATCAAAGCCCCGGTGCCTCAGGAATTTTTATAGCGTATTATATACGGGAAGAAACGTCTGTCAAAGACCAGTTGTCAAATATCTCTGGGGCTCCGCAGTGCCGTGATCAGAACTGAGAGCACGGGCAGCAATTTCTCCAGTTCCCCTTGCCCTCCTCCCCCCATTGCCTTCTGCACAACTTCTCTGACTCTGCCTTTTCCTTCTCTCCTCTCACACAGCAGGGCAAAGGCGGCCTCCTTCCATCCTCCTCCTCCCCTTCCCTGTGTGGCCTCTGCCACCGCTCCGAGCATGGGGCCTCCTGGGGGGCTATGGTACCCCTCAGTGCCTGGGGCCTGTGGGGGGCTGCGGTACCCCTCAGTGCCTGGGATAACCTCCAGTGAGATGCTCACTGCTGCCCAGGGGTTGTGGATCCATCCCGCACCGCTCCAGCAGGGAAGCATGGCTGGAATTCTGAAACAAGCGTATGAAAATCAAACCTGGCTTATATTACGCGTTTAGTCAGCTCAGATCCCTTGTGGTTTTTTAATATGATGTAATTCCTTTTTATAAGTCTTTGATCCTTCGCCAGGAGCCTGATTCCAGCAGCAACCTCTGCCCTTCTCTCGCATTTCCTCTTTTCCCTCGCAGGCTTTGGGTACCTGACGAAGCAGCTGATGGGCCTGGCCGGAGGCCGCGTCGTCCTGGCCCTCGAAGGAGGCCACGACCTGACCGCCATTTGCGATGCCTCAGAAGCATGTGTTTCTGCTTTGCTGGGAAACGAGGTACAGAGAAGCGAAAAATCCTGCCACGGCCTCCTGGTGGCACGTGCTTGGGGGCACGTTCCAGGTGCCACAACCTCTGCCCCCTCGTCCCGCGGAATTTCCAGTTTGGGCATTGAGTTTGGGCTTCTCATTCTCCAAAACAGGGAATGTGCTGCACCTTTATCCAAGTAGTTTGCACTGTGCTCCTGAGAAGGTCACTAATTAGTTTCATTTACTTCTGAAGTTAGTGTCCACACCTTCCCCTCTCTTTTCAGTCCCCCTGCCAAAAATGCACTCCGTTGTGCAGCATGCTTGATGCTGCTTTCTTTTCTAGTTTTCACTCAACATTTTATTTTCTACCTTCTGCACATTGCTGTATTGAAAAAAGACTGTTAAAGAAGTTGGCTGGAAATGACAGGATGTTTGCTTGCAAGGTAAGAAAAAGGTAGAGAAGTTCACAAAGGCAGCCTAGGTTTTGATTTCTGGGAAAGTTGGGGTATTTTCCTACGGAGGCAGATTCTTCAGCTTCTCTGCCTCTTCTTTCTGTGGTGGGATTAAAGAAAAATCGATTCAGATTTCTCTCAGCCATCCCCTTGATATAGCCAGGCTTTAGCATCTTCTCTAGCTGGCACCATTTTTTCCAGCACAGCTGATAATTGAAAGGTTCCCAGCGGTGGCATTTGACTTGTTTGGGCTCAAGGTGTTCATGCTCGTTCACTACAGAAATACAAGCACAGCAATCAGTCGCCAACAGCAAAATCTCTTACTGGGGACCTTGTGAATTTTCTGGGTCTACCTCTGCATATTTGTCTGTTCAAGAAGTGTATTCGTAATTCGTGCATTGTGAGTTTGAACAAATTATGTGTTTGGGTCAGGCCTCCTTTTTTGCACGCATGTTCTTCACATGGAGGACAGCTACAGTCATCCCAATGGCTGAGTCTTGGATCGATGCGGAAGCCATTCTACATAGGAAATTTGTTCCTCCCTCCAAGAAGCACAAGCTTACTCAGCTGGAACTGTGGACACAGTCCCTGTTTGTTACCTGCTCCAGTCACCCTGGTACAGTGGGATCTGCTCAGAGCCAATGTTGAGGGTTGGTGACACACATAATAACAGCAGCACAAGGCTTGTCCTTTGGCTGGATATGCCTGAGAAGTTCAGCTTTGTGCTGGAGAATCCATGGAAGTTGGAGGTAGCGTGGCTAGCGTGTTTGCATGTTTTTTTTTTAGGCTACCTTTTTAGTTTGCCTTCAGTACCCTGTGCTAATGAGCAAGTTGCAGAAGGCTGCAGCAGGTGGACACGAGGAGGCTGCTGAGATGAGCTCTGACAAAGTAAACCTCTGAAGGCAGTGGTGTCTTCTACAAGGCAAGAAACCTTTATGCCTGTCAGTGAAGGGAAGGGGGTTCCTCCCGAAGCATTCACCTGCCCTGGAGAGCACAGCCAGGCTCTCTCGTCACCACCTTTTGCTGAAGAAACCCTTGTGCAGGAGCTGATGGAAGCCCTGTGCTCAGCATCTGAGGGTGCAGTAAGTAGCACAGAGAAGAGAAACCAAGCAGAATTTCTCCTCTCAGTCTGTCTTTGGTGGGAGCTGACTGCAGGGACTGATGGTGTGCCCTGGGCAGTCTTGCTGTGACTCAGTTCAGCTCGGTGCTGACTGGACTTTCTTGAGTCTGGGAAGCTGGAGCAGGGAGGTTGGATCTGCATGGAGGTGCAGATTGCCTGTGCTCCCTGGCTGCCAGCCTTTTGAAGCAGTGCTTTGTCTCTTAGCATCTGAACTCTTGGTGAAGGATGACAGTGCCTGAGGAAACCTCACCAGCCAGTCCAATACATCATCAGTAAAACAGCTGGGATTCATAAAAAGCATCTGCTTCAGTCATCCAGCATCCCATCTCCAAGCATCCAGAGAGTATCCATTCCTTGTGCTTGGCCAGACAGCTCTGATAAGACACTCAGCATGGGTAACCTGTCCATTACACCAACAGATGAAAACTCAGGAGCTACAGCAAGCAGAGTTGGTATAACAGCACCTATGTCTCTTCATCCAGCTGAGATAGCAATGTTGTCAACATGGACAATCCCATCAGCTCCACACAACTAATGATGCAGCCAGCTCTAATGGCAGGATGCGCTTTGAAGGAGAGGCTGAAGAAATAACATGTGAAAGATGTCATTCCTCTCGCTTCATGTAGCTCTGTGGTGCTGGCGGGTGGCTGCAATCTGGGCTGAGGATCTGCATGCAATAAAGAAGTGCTTGATCCGAGCCACGAATGTGTTTGGGAGCATGTAGCTCTGGGAGATCTTAGCTTGGCCATTGTCATCTGGCTGAGTGTTTCCATTTAGCAGTGTGAATATTGATCCTTAAAGGTAAAAAAAAAAAAAAAAAAAAAATCTTTGTTTTTGTAATCACTGGATCAGGGCAGCTATAAAGCTCTTTTAAATATTTAAAGATGGAGCTCTTCTCACTTTTCCTAGGTGGGCTGTAAGACTGCGCAGATATCATGATAATGTTCTCTTACCCGCACATCAAAAAGCAGGAAACACTCGTTTTATCAAGGTCTTTTATAAAGCCTTTTTAATGCAAGAAAGTTGGAGGGAACTGCTGTTTGCTTTGTCCCGCGGCCCTTTGATGGAGTTTGATATACAGCGTGCTAGGCAGCTCTGCATGCGTGCACATGGACAGCCAGCTGCGGCCAGCCACGGGTGCAGGGAAGTGTGTGCTCACTGCAGAGAGCTGGTTGTGTTACGTGAGGAAATGGTAGGAAATGAGGGGAACAGTGCCAGTCCCCACAACGTCTGCGTTCACCGGCGGAGATCAAAACTCCCGCTTTGGAAAAGCGTTATGCAGAGGCAAGAGCCGGCTTGTTCCCAACTGCCCAGGAAATTAAAGCCGAGCTTGAGCTTTGCAGCAGATTATTTGAATGTAAAATGAGTTGGAGCTGTGCACGGCTCGAGAGTGTGCGGACGTCTCTCCAGTTACAGATTCGGTAGTTTGAAGCTGATGTGATTTCAGCTGGAAGTAATGCAGGGAAGATCACTTGGTGATAATTGTGCCAGTTAGGAAGCGGTGCCAGCGCTGTGCCCCCAGGCAGTGCCTGTACAATGGGAGCTGCTGCAGGCAGGGGCAGAGCAGGAGGGACGTGCTACAAGATGTGCTCAGCAGCACTCACAGCACTGCAAAAACTGTGCCATTTTTCATGCACAAGTAGCAAAGATGCGCCCAGTGTCAGACTCTGGACATCCTGAACGAACAGGGAGGTGATAATAAGCAGTTGTTTAAAAACGTTGCCTAATGCCCAGAGGTATTTTCTTCCTTTTCCAAGAGAGCGATGAGTGAGGCTGTTGTCTGTGAGTGTTATTTCAGGAGGAGTAGTGCACGGTGGAAATGATTCATCTGTGAAATAGCACATGGCTAAGCTCCCTGATGTTGTGTGCTTTATGTCAGCATTAACCAAAAGGCACTGGGAAGCTCTTACTAAAGATTTGTCCAGGAATAGCGTTCGCCTTCCCTTAATGGCATACAGAAGCTAGTCTTGGCCAGAATTATTTTTAGAGCAAAGAATTTATTAAAAGTGCAATCCGTAATTATTAAATCTGGAACGGAGCAGTCCCTAGTCCTGATGGAGCACCTATCAAATGGCTGCCATCTGGTCGCGAGAGCAGATCTCTTGGCGGGAGCTTGTCTTGGCTTTGGGCAGAAGTTGCAGTTAAACTTTGCCACGGATTTATTAACTATTAAACTGTGGCTGCTTCTTTGCTGAGGAGGATCTGTGGATGAGCTCTGATGCGTATTTTCAGACACAGTCAGCAGCTGCGAGCGTTTCTCGTTTTGGATACCCGATTTTATGATGAATTTGCATTCTCTGTGGAGAAGCAGGGGAGGAAAAAAAAAGGGGGTTGGAGAGAATCGATTCAGCTGAAAGTTTGTTCTGGAGTATTGAGTTGTGAGATGTCTTGAGCTCCAGCCATCAGCCACCTATGTTAGCCGAGTAGAGCCACTCAGCTTGGACATCCTCACCTACTGAGTGGGCACCCTGCTCTGCCAGTGAACATCAGTGCTCTACACAACATCACCCAGTCTCATTCCCTTGGAAGATAAAGTTTTCAATTATTTATATTCTGTTCTCTTTAATATAAGTTGATATATCCGGACTCCAGGTCTGGCTTCTTTCCTGCGGAGGGAGGAAGCCCTAGCTCCTGCCTGCTGTTGGAGCCATGCCTGCACAGTGTTAAAATGCTTCTGCTCTTTGCAAAGGGTGGCAGGAGCCACATGGGTGAACCTTATGACATTCTTCAGCTCTTTAGAGAAAAAAAGATGTCTAGTTATAGCTGTGTTGTTTAGGCTTTTTGTTGTTGTTTCTTGGCCAGTGGAAATCGAGGCAGGCATCATACCAGCAACACAAGGTCTAGTAACTTCATGAAGGGTAGAAAGGATAGTTCATCTTTTCAGAAGACAGACCTCTTAAAGTGAGAGAAGGCAACTCAGCTGTTTCTCTGTACCAAAATAAAATGGGATAAGAGTCAATAAATGCACAGAAATAATTTGTTGAGAGAAGTTAAAAAGCTTCCCCTTTAATTTCTTCAGAGGAAAGAAAGAAGTGTGGTCATTGCTGTATTGTTCAGTTGCTTTTATTTTCCTTCCACATTACTAATAGTGAAAACTTTGCAAAAGGCAGTCTGGAGCACTAGTGTTACAAAGACATGTTGTGAAAACAGCCAGCACTATTTGCCTTATTTTTCTGGCCTCTGCAAGCAGTCTCCATCCAGGGCTGCAGCATTTTGTGTGTGCAGAGAAGCGTTGGGATGGGGGAGGCTGCATGGAGCCTCACAAGAGCACTTATGGAGTCTGTGTATTTTGGATATTTAACTAAAGGCAGATAATAGGAACCAGAGGAATGGGGTGGAGGCTTGATGCAGCAGAGCTGTTTGCTAAATCATGCTTACTGCCTGGTCTCTAGCTTGAGATAACATTTCTTCGTTCTTCCTCTCTCTCTCCAGCTCGACCCACTTCCTGAAAAGGTTCTCCAGCAGAGAGCAAATGCTAATGCGGTGCATTCAATGGAGAAAGTGATTGAGATACACAGTGAGTACAGGCCATTCGCCCAGCTGGTTCCCTGTTGGGCTGCCCTGTGAGGGTAGCTATTCCAATTCTTTGTCACGGCAGCTCCCTGTTCCCCCTCAGGCTGCCGTATGCCCTCACCCTATTTTGGGGGTTGTCACTGGACTGAGAACCAGATTTGGGCAGCCACCAACAGGTCTTTTGTACACAGTAGTGACGCACAGGGGTGAGTTGATTCAGGAAGGTGGTTTGGCTTTTAGAGAGGACTGTATCAGTGCTGTTGTCTGCAGAGCCTGCTGCTTGGCTGGCACATGTTGAAGCTGCTAAGTGCAGAAGTTTGTGTTCAGGAAGGTGAAGCAAGCAGAGAGGCAGCCTGGTCGTTGAGCAGGCTGTTGTGGTCTCACTGGGGGGATTAGTATTAAAGCCAGTGCAGCAAAACCTTTAAAATCAGTGTAGAGAACAGACTGTCCTACAGTTCAGCATAGGTGCTTATATCTTCAGAAACAATTCAAGTCTCTCTGACCAACATGAGTCTCATCCTGCATTGTTGCATTCATTACTTAAGATAGGGATAGTTTCATTAGTTAAGATGGGGATTAGTTAGATAGGGATGAAGGAGCATTGCATGAAGCTGTTAATATTGTGGGTTTATTTAGTTGAGATTAAAATCACTGTGGTTAGAGGTTTCCTGGGGACGTTCTTGGGGAATGGAGTGGAAAGAGTCTGAATAAGATGGGAATCCCACTGTTGTAGGTCTTGACATCTTCCCACTTCAAACACTTGTGGTGTAGAACTGGAGGGAGGCTAGTCTCCTCTTTATAGGAATGAAGTGGAGCTTAAAAAAGGCCGAATGATTTTCCCCCATCAAAAATGCCTGGTAACTTTAGAAATCTCAATTCCATTTCCAGCAGTCTTGAGTGCTCAGTAGCAATGTGACACCTTGAGTCAACTAGTGACGTTTTTTTTCCTGTTAAAGGGGTTTTAAGTAAGAGCCTCAGGTCACCTTTCTTCCGTAGCCAAGGGAGAGGAGCTTCTTTCATTGCAAACCAGTGATTCAGCCCTGATGTGACATCCTACTTGTCTTTGGGGGAAAAAACTGTTTAATTTTTGTAGGTGCTTTATTAAAGCATGTTTTCCCCTACAAAGCATCTCCCAGCCCAGGAGAGCTGTTACATCTCCATTCTCCCTGTGAGATTCCAGCTGTGGAAATCTGTTACTTCAGTCTCCCTTCTCCGTTTTTAGTACTTTTTATGGATGAGGGTTTTAGCCCTTATGAAAAAGCAGTACTGTAGTTGTCCCACTGCATGCACAGCTTTCTGTTGAAATATGTCCTAATTGCATCCTCGCTTACATGACAAAACAAGGCAAACATTTATTCAAAATGTAGCTCTTCAAGACACAGCAGAATTGCAGCACCATTATTACCTGGCAAGAGGTAGGAGCTTTGCCAGTCGTTGAGTGCCACTTTTGATATTGCGTAGAAAGTAGATGATTGAATTTTTCTGCATAGAGAAGAGAACAGCCTCTCTCACAGCAGCTGACTTGCCCATAAGGTTCAGTGATGATCTCCTGCTATATCAGAGCTCGTGATAGAGAGCAGTGAGAAGGGGAGAGGAGCCCATCCTATCACTTCCCCAAGCTTGGAAGGCTCCAAGGGGTTTCCCTTGGCTTATGCCCCAGGAGCTCCCTCTGTTTGCAGCTCTCTCCACACCCAGGAAGCAGGTGGCCTAACTGCTGCTTTTCTCACCTCTCTCCAGGCAAGTATTGGCATTCACTCCAGCGCTACGCCTCCACGGTGGGCTACTCCCTGGTGGAGGCACAGAAGTGTGAGAACGAGGAGGCCGAGACAGTGACAGCCATGGCATCTCTGTCAGTAGGCGTGAAGCCAGCTGAGAAGCGGTGAGTTGCTTTCCTTCTCTTTTGACATCACAGGTGGCCTTGTGGGCAGCCTTCCGGGTTAATCCTCACCTTTTGCACATGCATTCACCCATCTCCTTCCTTTCATGCATTCTCTACAGACCTGGGCTGCAAGAGAAGTGCATGTATGTGAGCCCTAAACATTATCTTAGTGCTGTGCACACGTTGCCTGATCCCTCTGCTCCAGTCAGAGCAGAATGTGTTTTGGACCACGAGAGGAAATAGATTTTGCTGCAAACATTTTAAAGTTGCACAAGTGAGAACACGTTGTCTGAAACCCTCCTTTTTGGAGACAATTTTTAATTCTGATTGAACCTGCTGAGCAAAATTTCCCTGGAGGGAAGGTGATAGGAACATAAGGTATAAGATTTAGCACTGCAGATTATCTAGCTCCCATGCTCAACCATCTTTTCTCTCCCCCCTCTTCCCTCCCTGCCTGGCTGTGAAATTGCTCAGACCTGATGACGAACCCATGGAAGAGGAACCTCCCCTGTAGCATTCATCTTTGAGCTGGAGTTCTCCTGTTTGTTCGTCTTCGTCTTGAAGCTCTGCCAAGAAGCTTTCTCTTGTTACTCCTGCGTCCTGTCATGGTTTTTTCCAGAATACAGAAGGACAACCAGGTGTAAAGCAAAGCAACCGAAAAAATCTCTCCATATCTATACGCGTCTACAGTATATATTTGCTGAAAAATGAAAAATGCTGGTGAAGAGCAGTAATGGACTGACACGCTGGGCACTCTTCCTCTGGTCCTCACCGGGAGTGGAAAGGGGAACGACGCCCGTGAAGTCTTTGGCAGAACTGCCAAAAAGTCAAAGATTCAACAACACACGTGAAATCAAACAAAGAAACCTTAATGTAAAACTGGTGCTTACAATCCGATAACCCACAATTCAGCAATCTCCGCTTGAACCACTTGACCCATCTTGTAGTTTCATTTCTTGGATTTTTTAAATGGCTCTTGCCTGCCTGTGAGTCAACGACACTCTTGTTGAAACCAGAACAATGTGAGATGGTGTATTTTTAATGGGGAGGGACAGGGAAAGAGGACTAGTCTTACATCTAAAGGAAAGGGAAAGAGAAAGGGGGAAACACAAGAAAGGAAATGGTAGCCCAGATGGAGTCGGCTTTATTGTCTCCAAAGCCATCTGAAGATGAGTTTGTGCCTTTTTTTTTAATTGATGGATATGGTGCAGCTGGATTTTTGAAGTTTGAGGAACAATGCCTTAAGTAAAAAAAAAAAAAAAAAAAAAAAAAAAACCCAAAAAAAAAAAAAAAAAAAAAAAGAAGTTGGGGAATATTTTTCCCCTGG
>VXAB01002745.1:4873-26177 GCA_013399175.1 Odontophorus gujanensis | reverse complement strand
AAAAAAGGTGTTGGTTTTTTTTTTTCTTTTTTTCCCATTATTTTTGTTGTGTTTTTGTTGTTGTTGTTGCTGTTGTTGGGTTTTTGGTTTTGTTTTTGTTTTTTTTTTCCTCTCGTGGCATTTGCGGAGACTTAAGGTTGGGACGTTTTTGTCACCCGCACGCACCCGCACACCCGCACACGCAGACACACACCAAGGAAGGAGAGTGGGAACGTTTTTTCGCGTCGTACTGAACTTAAGAAATTGTGCTTTTTATTGTTAAAAAAGAAGAGTAAATAGAAAAGGACTACTTAAACATTTCTCATTTTAAGAAGAAGAAGACGTTTATCTAGCACTTGTGACTTACCAATAATAGAGTTTATTGTATTTATGTGGAAACAGTGTTTTTAGGGAAACTACGCAGAACACACAAAGTTAACTGCCTGTGTCATTATTTTTTCTTTTTTTTAATTTGGTTGGGTATTTTATTTTGATTTCTTGGCTGGGTGGGGAGGCTGGATGCAACCCTTCGTCAACACACGTAGTCATGAATTCTGAGATGATGAATGACGAGGACTTTAAAGAGTTAACTCTGCAGCACCGCTGCGTTAACTTTTTTAGAATTACTTTTACATGATGTATTGCTAGGTTTCACTTTAAGCAGTCGTGTACTGTGCAACACTGTGGTTTAAAACGAGACTTTACATCGAAAGGAAATCATGTTTCTTCATTGTCATGAAGTTGAGCTCGTTCTCAGCTCATCTTCACTTTGTCTTTGATATTGATGAAAAAGTATCCTATTGAAAGAAAATAAATTAACACTTTTCTGTGCTCCATAGTGGAGGCGCTATTTTCCAATTTATGAGGATGACAAACTTATATATATAATATATATATAAAAGTGGGGGGAGGGGTTGAAACATTATTCACCCAAGAGCTTATTACAGATATGTAGTATCAAAAAGTTGTAACTATATTATATTCTACTTTATACCTATACATGCTCAGTATGACGTCACCATTGGTAGCAGCTACCGGTTTACGCTGTAATTTAGACACAATTTTACTCTTATTGTATGGACCCTTCTTTAAGTGATGGTAGCATTCTTTGTGCTAAATTTTTTGATGGTCCTTTGTTTTACTTGATGGAGTTGGAATATTTTTCTCACTCTTGTTTTTGCTTGTTACTTCTTTTCTCTTTTCTCTCTTTTCGGTTTTGTGGGTTTTGGTTTCTTTTTTGTTGTTGTTTTTTTTGTTTTTGTTTTTTGTTTTTTTTTCTTGTTTTGTTTTTTTGTTTCATTTTTTTTGTTTTGTTTTGTTGGTTTTTTTTACTGGCCAATGGTGTCTTTCTCTGACAGTACCGACTTCAATTTCAACTTTATTAGGAGTCCAGTATTTTGTACCACATTATGACAACTTGTTATTCTTGTGGTGTAAATAAAAAGAAAAAGTTAATTATAGTAACACCTTTGTTTCTGTGCCTGATCTTTTTCTCATCTGGTGGCCTTCGGTTTCATGTCATGTGTGATGTCATGACAGGCTGTCCAGAGAGCTGGTGCTCCATCCCTGGTGGTGCTCAGGGCTAGAATGGATGGGGCCCTGGGCTGCCTGAGCTGGTGGGGGGCAGCCAGCCCATGGTGTGGGGGTTAGAAATGGATGGGCTTTGTGATTCCTTCCAACCCAAACCATTCCGTGATGTTTGATCCACCATATCCCTATGTATGCCATGATACCCATGGAAAGAGAATTGTTGCAGCTTCTGCCCAGTCTCCTTTCTGTTCCCAGCCATCTGCATGCAGGGGACTGTAAGAAGAAAAAGAGATCTCAGTGAAAGCTGCAATGCGTCCGTGCAGTCCCACAGCACCTTTTTGGGATCGTGGCTCCACTCACGAGAGGATCCTGTCTTGAGGGACCTGGATTCCTCCGTGGGTTTCCCCAAGAGTGGGGCTGAGGATCTCATTGTAGATAAGTATACTCACTCCTTTTTCTTTTATGGTCTCATGCAGACGTGGTTTAGCCTCTGTATTATTCTTCTTGTGCCCGGAGTTCTCGATCCAAAGTCTAGTTTCCCCACGCATCAACAGAAGCATTCTCTGACTTAAAGGCAACCTGCTGCACTTCAGACCTGGTATCCCGTGTTAATGCTTTAAGATGCCCCAGGTCTAATTCTGCAAAGCCAAATGTGCATTTTTGGGCTCTCATAAACACTCACTGCTGAGTGATGGGCTTGAGACCCAACAGCCACAATCGGTGGAGGGAGGATGCTTTAAAGGGCCGGGCTGGGAGCTCTGGAGGACAGCCTGTGGCAGGGCTTCCTTTGGAGTCCCTGGGACCCACGCTGCCTGACTGTCTTTAAAGGAGGAAGAGGATGGTCCTCACTGAACAACGAGTCAAGACTGTGCTTTTAATGAAGGTAAAGAACGGGATCCAGTATTGAACACAGAGCCCGAACACAGAGGGGGCAAGACTTCAGCCCATGCCAGCAATGCATCCCAGTTTTACAGTGGGATTTGAGGCTGTGCTCTGTGGAAATGTTCTCCTGGGGCTGGTTCATGCTTGCTCCTCTTAAAGGCTGCCCTAAAGCCCATTCAAGGAACTGGGAATGAGTTTGTCTCCCCGAAAGCCAGAGAGGATCAAAGCTGGTGAGTGTTGTACCATCTTTAGTGGGTTTATGCAAGGTGAACAAGTCCTGCTCTCACACCTTGGTTAAAATAACCAGACCCCAATCCTTGCTCTCAGGTAAGGTTCAGCTTAGTGCTTTCCTTTACATGAATAATGGTTGCTAAGTGTGGAAGAATTATTAGTGAAACTCGGTTAGTGGGAATTGAAAGGCGCTGACAGTGAAGTTCAGGGGTAACATGGATTTGGTGATAACAGCATGGTGGAAAATAGAGCAACTAAGTGTGTTTGCTGGAAGCCAAGTGCTCGGGGACTTGGGCTCCCTGTGGCCCAATTCTAACCTAATTCTGCCCTCTTTTAGTTTAAAACCATTCCCACTTGTCCTATCACTATCAGACCATGTAAAAAGTTGCTCCCCTGCTGCTTACAGTACTGGAAGGTGATCCTGAGATCTCTCCAGCGCCTTCTCCAGGCTAAACAAGCCAACTCCCTCAACCTTTCTTCACAGGAGAGATGCTCTAACCCTCTGATCATTTTCATGGCTCTCTGTGATCCATTGGCTTCAAGGTCTCAGCTCCTGGGTGCCCGCTGCTTTGAGGAAGACGAGATGCACAAAAACCATGGTCCCTCAGCTGGCCCGTGCACTGCTGCTTGGACACCGTACCATGGAATTATAGGATGGCCTGGGACCTCGAGGATTATCTGTTTCCAACCCCCAGCTGCAGGCAGGGTTGCCAACCACCAGTTATGTTCTAATCATTGGGTGAGAGATAAAAGGAAAACTTTTATAGGCCATGGGGAAGCCACAGTCTGCCCTGTTTTACAACAGCAAACTTAGCACAAACAGTTCCTGCTGAGAATATATTCATATTTCATGGCTGTGCAAATGAAGTCTCTCCCAGGCTGTGCTAATGAAAGGTTTCAGCAGGGAAGAGGCAAGTCCAGAAGAACTAATTACAGGCTTTGAGAAAAAAGCAATCATCTCTGTGTTTTCTGGGGACTCACCGGGTTTGACTGGGGGATTTCTGTTTGATTATAAGTATTGCTGAGGAGTCTCTTTTCGTAGGTGACAGGAAATGGGATGTGAAGAAATGGCCTCAAGTTGCACTGGGGATGTTTAGGTTGGATGTTATTCAGACTTTTCTTCATGGAGAGGATAGTCACACGTTGGAAGGGGCTGCTCAGAGAGGTGATGGAGTCCACATCCCTGGAGGTATTTGAGAGATGTTTGGCTGCAGCACCGAGGGACGTGGTTTAACAATGGGACTCAGTAAGTCAGCTGATGGTTGGACTTCCTGATCTTAAAGGACTTTTCCACCCTAGATGCCTCTATGGCTCTGCGTGGAAATCTGGGAAGCCACCTAGGGGGTGATGGCACGCTGCCTTGGCACCCCCCATGTTTATGCAAGGAGAACAGCTCTGGAGCATTGCTCAAGCCACAGTGCTCCTTGTGGTCTCCATTCTGCTAAGCTGCTGTTCGTGAAAGGAAAGGTTTAGAAGCTGCAAATTCAATATATGTTAAAGGAAAAACAACCTTTTATTTTATTTGGGAGGATCTGGGGATGCACATACAGACAGCACAGTGCATTTGTCTTTGTGTCAAGGCAGCATTATCAGACGGTCAGCAGTTACAGAAGGGCTGTGGGAGCAAGAGACCTGTTTCCCATTAAATAAGGCAGAGAGCAGGGAGCAATTCCCGTGTTTTAAAGCGGATTAAATATCCAGAGTCCTTGAGAAAGCTTTCCAAATTTCACTCTTCAATTATGTGTTTTAGTTTGACGGAGAAGAAAAATAAAGTCCCTCCTTCCCCACTGCACAGAACAATTTCTGCAATCCTCCCAATCCCCGTGAATAACGCAGCCAGCCCAGCTTAGCAGCTGCCCCATCAGTGGGCTCAGCAGGAATCCACATGGATCTGGAGGCTGCTTACAAAGCAGGTGGGTCCCAGCGCTGAGGAGGGTCCCTGCCTAGCTTCCCCCACCCAGCAGGCTTTGGTGCATCCCAAGCCCACCAGTAACCCTGCCAGGTCTGAGGAGTCCTGGCCTAATGTTGCTGCAGCCAAGAGGAGAAGCCTTGCAGACTCCATCCCTTTTTGGTGCCGTGGGGACGCCTGCAGGTCCACAGCCCCACGCTGTGGGGACACTGCATGGGAGGATGTGCACAAGGCTGCTGGACGCCTGCGAACACAAACCACAGCGTGGCTTCCCATGGCTGGAACCCAACAAGGGCGGTTTGGATTCCTCTGCGCTGATTGATGATGGCTTCTAATAGGTTGATATAGGTTTTTTTTATGCGACAGTTGATGCTTAGCATGTGGTTGGTGAAACGGCTCTGTGTTCAGCGGTGTAACAAATTGCCTTGGCCAGGTTTATCTGCTGGGCTTCATTAGGGACCTCTGGTGCGCCAGATTCTGGGGGTGCTGAAAATGAGACTTGAATTGAGTTATTCCTTGTGGGTTGCAGGCTAATTCTTCTTTCATCTAAAGCCTTTTCATATTTCACCTCTCTCCCCCTTATCTGTGACGGGTAATTTGATTTGCACTGTTATTTCAAAACAATTCCTTTTGGTTCCCTTTATGAGTTGAGAAAGGCAGGGCTTAAGGACTTAAGCATCACAGGCTGCTTCCAAACTCTGTTTTGAAGGGGCTTGAGAGGAACATGGGGAGGAGGAAGAGCAATGCAACAGTGCAGCAAAGTGCCTGCAGATTCCATTAAGATTCCTCCAAAGTGCATCCCAACCTCACTCCAAGGGCTGGCACGATGGATCACACCACAGTGTGCCAGAGCTCCTGTTGCATAGGACCCTGGCTCAGCACGTTGGTGCTGCTGCTCTCTTTAGCAATTTATTACTGGTGCAGTGCCATTAAACTCCTCTGGCTGAACCATGTTGGCAGTTGTTCCTCTAAGGAGAAATATAAGATGCAGTCATGGAGCTCCCAGCCTCTCACTAGTCTGAAAACAGTGAGCCATGATTGCATCCTAGAGTTCATTGGCAGGGCGGGCAGCAGGTACCCACACAGCACTGCCAGGAGCCAGCCCTGACAGTGGACTGTCCCGGTGGCATCCGCATGAGATCAAGAGTCTATGGAGAGGCTGACCAAATCCCACACCAAAACCCCGAGGGCCACCTCGTTGGGGTGGAGGTGCTGGAAAGAAGTCCCTGAGAACAATGACCTCCCAATAGCAGGTGGAGGCCCTCTTGGCTTGAATCCCAGATTTACAGCAATTGCCCAAAAGATGGCAAGTCATCTGCAGAACGAGAGGTGAAGGTCAGAATTAGTGCTGGTGTTGGTGTCAGTGTCTAGAGATGTCCAGGAGAAAGAGTTTTGGTCTTCCCCTTGTCCTATTGCCCAACGGGTTTCTGCTTTTCCCTTTCCCTGTCTGAAGGAATTCTGGTCTGCCTCTTCCTCAGCTCTGGGACTTTGGGGAACTGGAGCTTCATGGCAGAGCAGCTCAGATAAAGGCCAAAAGGAGGAAATGAGAAAGAAATTGCTGTGAAAATATGCTCTGCAAAAATGCATTGGCTTGCAACACTTCATGGACGTTCTCAAAGCAAGAAAATCTTTATTGAGAACCTAAAAGTACTCCCCCAGTCTTCTTTTTTTTTCCCCAGGCAAAACAATAGAATACATTAATAACCTTAATAACTAATATTTGGTTGGTTGGTAGTTGGTTGGTTGCTGGTAAAGTCAAGTGTAATGGGAAGAGATCCACTGGTTGCCGCTAAAGCCATCTGTGTGCTTGGGCAGCTCTGAGAGCCAGCTGATGGTTCACGTGCTTTTCACATTTTTAGTTGATTTTCTTTTATTTTTTTTTTTTCTTTTTCCAGACAACTTGGATTTCACTTGAAATCTGTCTGGCAGGACCTGGCCTTCAGCCTGCTTGGAACCGGGGCGCGTGGAGATTAATGACATGGAAAATGAGGAAAGCTGACTGTAAAGCTCTGAAATTGTGGGAAAAGGCAGCTTAGAGCCAGGCTTTGGTGAGGAGGTGTGTGACTTGGTCTGGGATGGTGTTTGGAGAGGCAAAGGCTCCTGCTGCTCTTTGGGGGGAACAGCCTCATATTTAACAAGAACGTCTGTCTCCCTCCTCGCAATGGAGTTGGAGTGTCCCAAGTACAGCAAGTCCTTTCCTTCCCCTCCTGAGGGGTGTGATCCAGGTTTCCGCGGTCGAGAACGTGTTCATGAACATATGGACAGGACGAGCTGGAGGAGGAGTCAGCCAGGAACTCCCGTCTCTGATTCCATCTCCTGCGAGATGTTCTGTGAGGAGGAGGAAGGTGCTCACCCTGTTTGGGGACTCAGCAGCAGGAGGAACATTGAACCAGACAATATTCAGTGTTGGAAGGGACCCATAAGGATCATCAAGTTAAACGGGGTCTCTACTTGGGAATAGGGATGCAGGTCATGTCCCTCTGGCCTGGTTCCATCAGGCCTTCCAGCCACAGGGAACACGAGTCACCTCCCTGACACAGGGAACAACACCAAGATCTGTCTTAAAATCACCTCTTGATTAATGCTGGAAAAAAGGAATAAGCAGGCTGGGTTAGATACCAGCAAGAAAGGATTTACGTAGCACGGGACATGGGGGTTTAACATTTATTTGTGCCCAGACAACAGGCTTTCAGTTGTGAAAGTCCTCTGGGTAAAGCATCCATCCCTCTCCCAGGCAGGTGTAGTTAATTCTGAGCAGCAGAAAACCTCTGAGTACTGTGACTGAAGATTTCCCTGAGCCCCTGGGTCAAATGAAAGAGAAACAGAAATCCTTAGTCAGTGGGGGTGATGCATTCTGTGCCTCCAAATTATTATCCCAAAGACTTCAGCCAGGAGAAGCATAACCAACACCACCAGGCTGCTATCACACCTCTAATTAATAGAAAAGTGACAGTGCTAGGAACCTGTACTCCTAAGAAAATTTCCCTATGAACAACTTTTTGGGCTTACTGTCCCAAAAGAAGGGCCTTGGACACCTCTTACTGCTGAAACCAAGGAGAAAAGGAGGTGAGAAAGTAGAAACCACTTGGAAAGAAGAAAGATATATTTGTGTGTATGCATATATGTATGTATTTTTTTATAGATAGATTTATGTAAAAATCTGACCCAGACCTGAACTTTTCTGGCAGGGAAACAACTTTCAGGAGGAAATACAGCCCTGCCTGCAATTCCTCATTGTATCAGTGGGAGCAACGTTACTGGGTACAGTAAATCTGCCAGGTGGCAACAGGGGATGAGGTGGGAAGGTGGGACTCACAGGAGGGTGCTCCTCGTTAAAGAATGTTAATTATCTCAGTTCCCAAAGTGCTCTGGGAGGCTTGTTTGTACCAAAGTCTTTATGGTGCTTAGAGGGTCCTTTCCTCTGTCATTGAACTATGGAATTATTCAGGTTGGATATGACCACTAAGATCACCAAGCCCAACCCACCTCACCATGCCCACTGCCCACGTCCCTCAGTGCCACATCCCCACAGTTCTGGAACACCTCCAGGGTCGGTGACCCCATCACCTCACCACTCTTTCTGAGAAGAAATTGTTCCTAATATCCATCCTGTAAACCTTGTTTTCTTAAGCTTACTGCCGGACGAGGGATGGTCCCAGCTGGGTGTTGGCTGCCCTGAGCTTCGCAATGCTTCTGACACATCAAGGAAAAGCCTTTTCAACAAATGCATCAACAACCAGAGAAAATGAAAGATTAGAAACCATCCGGCTGGCAGAGAACCCAGCTGGCTCCTTTGTCCCTGGACTTGTTTATTTTCCATAGCCGTCAAGATTGTCCTCGCTGCTCCGTCACACCAGGAGAAACCACAGCGCGATCCTTCCCCAGCTGCTTTGCCTTTGGCCTCCTGTCCCTCCTCTTCCTCCCAGCGAGCTCCGATGGATGGGCAGTTCTTCAGGAGGGGAGGGGAGGAGGAAAAAGCGCTTCCCCAGGGGCTCGCAGTGATTCCTTGTGAGTGTTTACAGGATTAAAACTAGCAAAAATGAAGCCGGCGGCAGCCGTGCCAAGGAATGATATCACGGAGCTGATGGAATCCAGAGCTGCTTGGACAGATCTGTGAGAGATAAAAGGGGAAACTCTGATTAGACCAGAGCCCCACCCCATCACCTTGAAAAGATATATGGAGTATTTCTGGGGGCAGACATTAAATACTGCAGCCCTGCAGGGTGCTGCTTTGAGCTCCCACAGCCAAGCTGAATGGCTGGCACTCTTCAGAGCACGCTGAATTGTTTCGGTGACCCGAGGGAGAAGTGTACACACACGCAAATGAGCAAAATATTGAACAATTTGCTAGTGATGAAGTCAAGCAACCAACTGCTCAGCTGCAGAGCCCTCTGCTTCCTCGTTTGCCTGCTGATAAAACTGTCCTCCGTGGGGGAGTCAGTGTGCAGGGATGCAGCTGGTGGGGAGCAGGGCAGAGAATGAGTGCAGAGCTCAGTGAGAAGTCCTGCTCCTGCCTTCCAGTGGATCCTCTTGTGTCAGCAAGGAGAGCGTGCTGGGGGAGAGAAGAAAGGGATGTACAAGCACTGCACGTTCTGGAAAGCAGTATCCCAAAGTGAAGACCTGTTGTTGTGAAAATATCCTGAGAAGGAGAGTCACAGCATTACTTTCCTCCAACCAGCATGTTGTCCTTACTGGTGGTGCCATGGGGCTGCTCCAATAAGACCAGTGCCACAGGAATGCTGCATTTATTGGTCAGCTCTCCCTTCTTACCCCATTTTTTTTACTGCTTGCTGAGTCCTGCAGTGAGAGGACTGATCGCGTGACCTGATGACTTTACATCATCTCAGATGGGGGACCATGGGGACCTGGGACCTCGCTAAAGCCAAGGTCGACTGCAGTGAAGTAATCAATAAATTCATTACCATCTGTAGGGAAATCTTTCAACCAGCTCTCTGTGATTTATTTGCAGCACTGATTATTGGAGCTTGTGATCACAGAACAATGGAAGTCCGGTTTAGGTTTCATCATCCAGTTTTGTTCACCTTCCCTCAGTGGTCACTTCTGGGTAGTGCTTTTGACCCAAGGATGGCCCATGTGATACAGTAGTTTTACACAATAGGTTTTGGTGCTTGGTTTGAACGTTCTGCCAGCCAAGATTTATCGCAGGAGCACCCAGCTGGGAGCACTGTCCTGCTTCAGGCCAGGTATGTGAGGAGCAACAACCCTCTCCAGAAGAGAGAAGCAAGACAAGGGAACGAATGCAAGTCCTGATCAGGTTGAACATTAGGAAATCTTCTCCGAAAGAGAGGTAAGGTGCTGGAACAGTCTGCCCAGGGAGGTGGTGGAGTCGCCGCTTCAGGAGGTGTTCAAGAAACATTTAGACGTTGTACTGAGGGATGTGGTTTAGTAGGAAATACTGGTGACAGGTGGATGGTTGGACTGGATGATCTTGGACGTCTCTTCCAATCTCGGTGATTCTATGATCCTATATGTAATGAGAGTGTTAATAGAGGTTGGGTCAGGCGCTGAAGTCGTGTGCTCCTATGTTCCCTCTGCAATACAGTGTTCTGGGTCATAAAGAAATGTCAAAGAGTGCAGGACATGGTCTCCCAGCCCAGAGTGCTCTGTACGTGTACCAGAGTTGCCTGTTTTCACCAGCATAGAATCATTTGTGTTGGAAGGGACCATAAAGGTCATCTAGTTCAACCCCCCCACAATGAACAGGGACAGCTACAGCTAGACCAGGTTGATCTGAACCAGGTCCAGCACGCTTGTGGTTGAGTCTAACATGACTCAACAGCTACCGGAGAAAATAGTGGTGTCCTTGCTCTGGTAACCCGAACTAATTATTGGGAAACGACTGAGACTGGGTATGGTCCAGTAGTCTAGCAGTTCTGTCTCATCAGTACTGCCCCACAGTTGCAATATCAAGGATGAAAATCAGGACTGGACAGGAAAAGAGGAGGCAGAGCAATGAGCACCTCCAAGAGCGTGGAAGGGCTGTGGCTGACCACCTGAAGACTGTGACTTCCAGCCAGCATTGAAGTGGATGTCCTGTGAGTGTCAGCAACTTTTTGTAGGGTTGTAGTGGTGGTCTCTGGCCCATGCCTGTGCTCTGTGGATGCTGTTAGGTGTGAACAGACCAGGGTGTGCTGAGGGACCCAAGGAGGTGGAGTTGGCTTCCCACAGCTCATCAGTAACCCTTTCTCTGCTATGGCAATTGAGAAAGCTCAGCTGGACCTTTGCAGGGATTGTGATTTGGTACTGAGTATCCTGAAGGGTTTTGCAGGTGGTTTAGTCAGAGGAAGACATCAGTAGGCATCAAGTGACCTGCTTTCTCCTCATTTCTGTAGATGAAATCTGGCGACAGTATCAGTCGTGCAGCTCCTCATGGCCAGATCTGGTCGTGTTCCACCTCTGTGACCAGAAACCTTGCATAGTAACTCATAGAGCTCCCCAGCACTCTGATGTCCATGGTTCCCAGGAGAACACTCTTGAAGACAGTGGTTACGGAGCCAAGTGGGGCTGTGGTGGTGTCTGAGAGGTGTAGAGGAGCACGTTATAATGACTTGCTAATATATAGAATTGCTCAGACTGGAAAAGACCTTTGAGATCATTGAGTCCAACCATAACTAATCGTACTACCCTAACTTTAATCCACCGCAAAATCATTTCCCTGAGCAGTTTCAGCATTAATGCCACATGAACGCCACAAGCTTCCTTTCTTGTTTTCTGTGATTCTACAATTGGCTATTAGGCCTTAAACATGCCTCACCCTTGGCCCTCATCTCAGACTCAACCCATAAGATTGTAGGGATTCAGTTTTACTCGTGGACTAAACAAATTCAGTTGTGGCTGAAAGCCTGGAGAAGAAAGATCCTATTAATCTGATGCTCTGGCTTCAGTTTCTGATGCTGTCAACTGCTCAGAGAGATTAAAAAAAAAAAAAAAAGAGTAGATGAGAATGGAGCTGAGATGGGATAATAAATATCAGGCCAGAACCCCCATTAGTTTCTCCCCTGTCGCCCAGAGAGGTGTTTCAGAGTTGATGGTAATCACTGCTAAGCAAACATCTCTGTGTGTGTGGGTACAGATAGGATCATCGCATGAACAGAAGGGAGGAAGTTCCTCGCCATTCAGAAGCTGTAATGGGTGGTCTAGGTGGCTAACATGGGTTCTGTGGCTTTGTTTTCCCATTGGTAACCTTTTAGACCTGTCCTACATGAAATTTCTTCTCATCCAGCCCGGGTCAGAGCCTTCCAGCCTTCACTGAGGAAATTATTTCTTAAGCACGACACAGAAGGCAACTACAAAGGGCTGGCAAATGAAGCCCCAAGAGCTCCAATCTCTCTGCACCAACCCTTTGATGTCACCCTGTCCTCGGTGGCTGCCATGCCAGCCCTCCTTGGGAATGGCCTGTGCTCCTTCCTCACGGCTGCATGAGCCCTGACCTTTCTCCCAGCATTGCATGCAGATCTGGGGACAGTCCTGGTTGCCTGAGATTCCTCTCTCTTTTCTTTTTTCCCTTTGGAAGTTGGGTAGTTTCCAACATGAGTCACTGTCCGCCTCTTCTCCATAATTAGAGCACTGGGAGTTGCAAGTATGACTTTGGTGTAGTCTACTAGAATTAATCAAAGTGTATCTTACACATTTAAATGCAGTAAAACCATCATCCGGCCAAATCCCTCCTGACTGACACAGCCCTAGCCCTAGTCCTCTCTCATTCTATTCTTTCCTCCTTTTTTCTTTCTTTTTATCCTTCCCCTTTAGCATTGTTTCCCACAGATGCTTATAACCTCTTTTCCCCTTAACTTTAGCAATGTCCATCTCATGGCAGGTTTTTTTTTTTGGTTTTTTTTTTGCAAGTATTGCAGCCAATTTCTGTCTCACTGTGGCCGGGCATTGGGCAGTTGGTGCTTTGGGCTTTGTTTGCTTCTCAGGCTTTTAACACATTAAATACGAGAACAATATTACCATTTGACAATAGAAGTAAAAAACAAGTGACCCACACTACTACTTCTTTCAAATCCCTTTTAAAGCCTCTTTGCTTCTACTTGATTTCAGGAGTGACCAAACTTTTTACGATAAAAAAAAATTGCTGTGATTTGGGATTTTTTCCCTCCTCAACCATCTTGTTGTATAACTGCCATATGGGTGGAAGAACTCCATTGCTCTGCTGATGTAAGTTGTGTGTGCGGTCAAGACGTTCTCAAAAGCACTGGCAGTGAGTGTTGATAGAGAAGTCCACAGCCTGCTCACACTGGGCTCTGAAGTTGGATTCCTCCTGGTCTGTGTGATAACATCCTTTAAAGCAATCTTGAAACTATATTCCTGGGCTGGTCTTGGTGAGGGAGATGAATATGAATGTTCTCATTGTGTGGATTTACCTGATCATGCTAGGCTGGGCTCTGGTGTGCCACTCAACCATTGATGAGAGTGATTGAAGTTTTTGTGTTTAATTCACATAAAGTTCAGCACTACCTTTGCTACACCCAAGGGCAACATTTCTTTGGGGAGATGGGGTCATATCTACAGATGAGTGGTTCTTGTTCTACCTGCTATCATAAGTTCTCTGAGTCAGGAAACACCTTGTGCTTCAAACTACATGGTCCTGTGTTTTACACACTGGTAGCCTTTCCTAGAAGTGGGGAAAGACCTTAACTAGCCATTCTTCTATCCCTTCTCTCTACAGCTGGAAAGGTCAGGCAAAGTACCACTGTCTGCTGTCTTGGGCTGAGACCTCACCTTGAAAAGGCAGATTGCTGCTAGCCAGAGGGAAGCTCCAGTCACCCACTCCTCATCTCAGACATCTGTGAGAACTGCTCTCTCTGGGTTAATGCAGTAACTATGTTAGAAACGTGTTGAAACAGAATATGGCTTTTATTTCATGCCGAGAGTAGCGCTGCTGGGATAAAAGGCACGCTGCAAGAGGTCCGAGATCAGGCTTTAGAAGTACAGGTAGGAAAGCTGAGAGTTCACAGTGGGCTGATTTCCATCCAGTACTTTCCTTGAAACTAAGAAATGTTTCTTTCCTGGAAGTGGAGTAGAGATTCCCTTGTCTTTTGGTACCTATCTATGCCATCACTTGAATTCCTCCCAGATGGCTTGCAAGTTCTTAAGACAAACATGAAACTTGCCTTTGCTAGCAGTGTGGGATTGTTGCTCATTTGTCCACCTCTGTTTACAGTTCTCAAGATAAATATGTAAAAATATATGAGAACAGCCTACTTTCTGGGCTGTGAATTTTCAAGAAGTTGAAATATTGATTTGGGGAGAACTGAAAAATGAAATGAAAATTTCTGGCCAACCAAAGAGGAAAAGGTATCATTTTTGGTTGTGCATTATACGTAAGCCTTTAATTAAATACCTTGGTTGGACACTGATTGATCTATATAATAAAATTAAATAGTAATAATAATCATCATCATCTAAGTCCTTACAGAGCATTAATTTAGAAAGACTTGAAGTTTGCTGACTTCATTTGCCAAATTTTATTGTTAAAACCAACCACACAGCTAAAGCACTGTGAACTGCTTTTCTTTTAAATATCCATTTGAAAAATACCACTCAGCTCTACTGAATCTGGCTTTTTATGGCTTCCCCAAGCTCCAGCCAGCAATCCCAGAATGATTATCTTCTAGCAGCCATCTAGGAGCTCCACATCTGCAAGCCAAATTTCACCTGTGGGTGATTGTCAGTAAAGTTTGGAACTGAATTTGAGAATCAAGGAGTTAATGAAGAGGAAGATATTTTTGGCACCCATTTGGGAAAATAGTTCAGCACAGGCCTGTAGCATGTACTTAGATGCAAGCATGCGCATAACTCCTATTTGGCACACATTTGAAGTGCTTTCCTGAGTCGAGGCCTTCAATTTCAACCTCCTAAAATGTTTTGGCAAACCTTGAAATGTGCTTAAAGATGAGAAATGAAAACATGTCGTAGTTGGCAATAACCTTTCAGTTTTGAGGGATGTTCATTTTACAGGTCAAAGACATATGGGAAAAATTCATACATTTCCCAAATAACAATGCATAACATAGGGAACAATTTAATATGAAACAGCAACATGGGGTTGGGTCATTAATGAATCTTGGATGCAGTCATCCACACGCTGTGAAACGCAGCTCAAACAAAGCACCAGTTCAGGATGGATGCACCCTGGTGTGCTCAGATCAACAGATATGCTCCCATTTGCACACACGGGCTGGTGGTCCAACTCGTGACCACCAGCACCGTGCAAATGTGGCATATACACATGCTTGGGGCTGAGTGCTGGCCACCTGCACGTCCCTTGCATCATGTCCAAGGAGGCCCCAAGCGGCCAGCTCCTCCTGGACCAAGATCTAGAGCTCCTCCAGAGCCATCCTGGCAGCAACTGTGAGTGGGAAGTCACACTGCTACAAGGGCTTTGCAAAGACCTTGGCAGCATGAACTTGGGGGAAGCCAAAAACATGATAAGGGTGGACAGGCATAGTGTGTGTGTGGGAGGTGCAAGGTCAGCACGGAGACATGGCTGCCTCCTCTGAGGAGTGGGAGGCTGAGCAGTGCCTGGACAGGGCCTTCACAGCCTTTCTTCCCCTCCCTGTGAGAACCAGGCTCATCTCCCTTCTCATCCAGGAAGGCGATGGTGCACGTTTCTCTTCCTCACAGCGGATGGCATTTTGGAAGGAGCTCATTGGATTTCAGCACTCTATTCTGAAAGATAACAGGAATGTCCCAGCCAGCAGGACTTGGCTTGGAATTTTGACTGTACAAAGGAAACCCCGGCCTCATGATTCGTTATCCCCTTGCTCGTCATTTGGCTCTGTTTCAGATTCAGCCCGTAAAAGGCAGAGGAGAGATTACATGAAGGAGCTTGATTGCACGTCCACTGCATCAGTTGACCCCAGAGTGGCAGGACCCCATGGACCCTTTATTTTTATCCAGGCTCAGATTGCTTTTCAGTTTTGCAACAGAGTTGGAGGCTGGGGACTGTGTGACTTCCAGGACAGGATGCAAGCTCAGAGCAAAGAACCCACCCTGTGCCATTAGCCAAAATCCACAGCTTGATTTTCCTTCAGGTTCATGAGTAAGTTTGTGCCATTAGACCAGACAGTCCTGAAGATCCTGGAGGAGCTGACACATTCATCTGTGTATTCCAGCCCCATTTCCAAACATGAAGGCTTCAGTTAAGCCACAGTGACTATAACACACGCTGCTTCATTTTGACTTCTTTGACTTCTGAGCATAGCAGAGATCTTAATCTCAACTGCTGTTGCTTTCATTAGACCATCATATGGGAAAATTCCCTCTGAAGACCTGCTGTCAGCACCTGGAGATGCTGTAGGGTAGATAAGGTGCAGGTGACATGTGTTTTTGCTGTTATTATATTTGTATAATATATGCTGCTGGAGGGAACAGCATGGTCCCACTTAAACCCATCAATATCACAAGGACAGAAATAGGCTGAGGCTCTGACTTGGACAATACCAAATATGTTCTTCTCTGTGTCCTTCCTCCCACTTCTCCTCCTCCTCGTTGCAGCTGTATCCACACGATGGTACTAACCTGCAGGCACTATCCTTCACACTGAGCTAGGCTGGGGAGATGAAGATGGGCTAGTCAGGAGGAAGTCTCCTTAGCAGCCCTGAACAAAACAAAAGCCAAGCAGGATGGAAAAGCAGAGCCAGCTGAGCTGGGTATCACTCCCTCTGCTTGCAGTGTTTGGGAGCTGCACACATTTATTCCTGGTTGAGGGGGAGTTACAAGTAATGCCATTAGCAATTTCATCACAGGTTGCAGTGGGCAAATATTCACCTTGATTACATCTTAACAGGGCATAGTTAAAAATCTTGGGCTCTGCAGGGACTGCAGAACTGCTGAGCAGTCATCCACAACAATCTGTTCCCTGGATGGGCTGATGCAGAAAGATGTGTGCTCTTTGCTTGAAGCTATCACGCTACTTCAGAGGATACTGACCCTATGGCTCACAAATCACCCTCTCTTGACTTGTTTTAGTGTAGCTGCTAGGAGCTGTGATGAGAAGAAGTCTGGGCAGCAGACTTTTCTTGCCCTGGAGTATATCTCCTTGGTTCTTCTGACACTGACAGGAACAGTTCACCTCGATGTCCTGGCAAAGGCTGTGCCATGGGGTTCTCTTCACCCCAAGCCCAGCTGAAGCCACCAAGCACTCTTTTAACCATGAGTCCCTGTGGAAGAGCAACCTTCAGCACCGGGAAATAAAGTACATTAAACTCTGGAAAGGGTCAGGATGTCACAGGGGGCTTTGCACAACCACCTGAGTGGATTTCACTTTCAAAAGGATTCGAGCACCCAGATCCTTTAACCCCTTGAAAAGTGGCTGCCTGAATCACCTCCTTGTATGGCAGCAGCCAGTTTATTTTCTCCCATGTCAGCTGATGGTTGGAACTTCCCTCGCAATAGAAAGGACACAGTTAGAAAAGCAAGCACCACTGAACGTTCCTGCCGGGATGGTTGAAAAAATGCAGGGAGAGGCTGGGATCACTGTAAAGCAATAAGAAGACTGAATGCTCTGGGAGACTCAAGGGTGTCCACAGCAGCAGAGGTGAAGAATTGTCATAAAAAGCCCTATTGCTCTTCTGGATGAGGAGAAAGGAGAAACTGCAAATTGACTCATGGGGTTTGATTCAATCTTTAGCTGGAGTTCGGAATGAGTGCAAGTAGCAAACCTGAAAGCCAGCTGCAATGTTCCGCTTTTCCCCTTGTTTCCTCTTCAAAGTGAAGCAAGCACGATCATTTCTGACAGTGGTAGGTTTTGCTGGGGTTTGGTTTTGCACATTCCAGGCCTGAGGGTGTCAAGCAGGGGGCTGATGCTGTGGGAATATCGGTGGCAGAGCCATTAAAGCCAGGCAGAGGGACTGCTGATCTGGCAAGAGAGGGCTGTGGGGTTACAAGGCTGGCCTGGGGCCATGTGTCACATCTTTGCCACCTGCATTTCTCCAGCAATGCTGACTGGTACTTTGCAAGTAGAAGCATAGGGCAGGACGCTGAGAAATAGCCAGATTCACAAATAGCTTGGGACATGGATTAATAAGGAACTGCCCTCTGCTTTGGGAGAGCAAAATATCCCTCTTGTTAAAGGGAATGTGAAGGCAAAAAGTCCACTCAGGGGTACTAAATGAAAATTTATGAGCTGAGCTCTTTGAGAAGGAAGGTAGAGAGAGGCAATGGTTTTGTTTAGAAGTGAAATCATTGGTTTCAAACCTGACCTTTGGCTCCTCCTGACCCCAATACTAATGAAGGGGAAAGGGCCTGGTCGTATAAACATGTCACAGCATGAGGTTCACTGGGGTGAGATCTGATTACAGCCCAGCAGAGGCATACCACAAGTAGCTGTTCCCAATACGTGCCATACTGTTGCACTGGGGTTGGATTCCCCAGACCCTGCCACCAGCATCACTTTATGTGGGACAGAAACTCCTCCACTGCAAGTTGGAGGGTAGGGCAAGGATGCATCTGCTGAGGATTTTGCTCTTGGTCATCTTGAGTATGAGGAGTGAGGGCTCTGCAGCTCTGGAGGATGTTTCTTGCTTAGCCCATGAATGGTAGGAAAGAGGAGTTTTTAATAGCATACAGTATCTTCTCAGTGCTTTAGTGGGAAGGTATGGATCCTGTGGTGTCTGAATTAATAATATGGGCATCTGGATATTTTCCTTCTGAAAAAGAAATAAGCACTCAGAGAGAGAGAGAGAGAGAGAAAAAAAACAGGATTTAATTCTATTTTAATGCGAGGTATAAAAGCATAGTTTTACAGAGGCATTGTTGAAGTCCCAATGTAGAGGAGCAATGAGCTCAGTGTGAATGAAACTATAACCCGAAAGCAGCAGTCAATATATGAATAATGGATCTGAGACAAATTCCTATCCCTCTCCTCAATGAGGTGCTCATGCATGGTCCATAAGAACAGGCATGTCTTTGCTCACCTTCCTTTCTGCACTGCATGATAACCTTTTTCTTCCTCTTCCTTTCTTTCCCTTTTCTACCTCCTTCTTGCACACAGTTCCTTCTCTTGTAGCTGGGGAAGGCAGTGCTCAGCCAGCACTTGATCGGATGGATACGGAGGAAAGGTTTGGCTGCTACCTCTGCCCTGGGAAGTGATGGATGGCCCCTGGGCACCAGGTTGTGCTAGCCCAAGAGATCAGAGGAGGCTGTAGACAAAGGGCTGCTGATGAGACAAGGATGCTCCATTGCAACAGCAAGCCACCAAAACACAAGCCCAAACCATGCTGCAAGACTGTGATGTTGGTTCTTTTGTCCACCGTATGCCCCCAGCTGTGGCAATGTGCCCAGAGGTGCACGGGGGCAGCAGCTCAATGTCCAGATGTAGCCGAGCAGGAATGAGGGTAGGTGGCTTGATGGTCATGGAGAAACCTGCATGCAGGGACAGCAAGACAGGTGATAGCTCACATGTCCTGCACTCTAAACCCTTCATCACAAGTGTTGCGATCCTTGGGACACTCTCTAATAGTTGTGTAGACCTCAGTGTTATGACTAAAGAGTGGCTGAGTTGGGCCATGACTCAGGCTTGTCGATACTGTGGCAGTTGTGTGGCCAACTCCATGAAAGGGCTCTACAACTCTTGTGAGAGCCTCACCAGTGAGAACAATCGTACCCATGGTGCTCCCTGCCCAGTGTTTTGGGTCCAACACCCCACCAGGAGAGCCCCACACAGCCTCTGCTGAGAGCCCAGAGCAGGGAAGAACAGAAAGGAATTCAGCCAGCTCCTCGTGCCAGCTACATCCACTTGTGTGAAAGCAAAGGCTGTCAGAAGAAGAGCAGCCAAGGTCCAACACTGGCCGTGAAGATGCTGAAGCAGTGTCCTGGTGTGAGACCCAGGCAGGCCAGGGGACTGTGGTGTGTGTGTCCCCATCTCCCATGGCGTGCTGCAAGCCGCTGTCTCTCACATCTTCGAGACTGTGCCAGTTGGGTTGTCGCCCAATTCCTGCTGAGTTTCCACCAGATCACTAATTTGGGAAAGGAAGCTGCAGTCTGGCAGGCTGCTATTGAAATTGGTTTCTGAAATAAGCGATATTAGGAAATATCATTATGTATCTTGCGGCCATGTGCTAAGCAGGAATGGTTTTTCTAATAACTACCGGGAGGACTCAAAAGACGCGTTGAACTGCAAATGACCCGCAGAGCCCATTGTTTGTACTAGCTGGTGAAAAAGCCACATTGACTGAGGCAAGGCTGTCAGGCCATGTCTGAAAACAATGCTGCTTGAAGAGGTGGTGAGCAAAGATGGGGAGGAGGCCCTTTCACCCCTTGACCCGCTGCAGCCAAGCTGGGGTGTCTCAGGAGGTTGGCAACAAGTTGAAAACCAGAGCGAAGCCACAAAGTCCCCAGCCTCAAGCTGCCTTCATGTGAGAGTAAGCATGGTGCACCATGCCTTCGAACTCTGAGTGAGCGTGCCAGCATCGCAGAGGCTCAACTGGAAGCACATGCTTCAGCCCCATTCATCATCCAGGCTGAAGTATGGATGAGGGAGGCTAACCCTTTGGTAAGTGTCAGCCGTAGGAAATATTACTTATCTTTAAGAAATGAATCATGTTTCAGCAAATGCTTCCTGCAGAAATATTTTTCTCACAAGCTTTGTTTTCGGGTTTTGGCAGATCAGGAGTTGCTGGCGTTAGCAAAAGCAGTCCCTCCCGCCCACTGTTCCTTGGGTTTGAATAGGAATTAAGGAATAAAGGCAGAGGGTATGTGGAAGGCTAAATCCATCACCACTTCTCTTTGCAGCAGCAGGATATGCAGCTTAAAGGCAAATTTCAAAGATCCCTAGATAAAGTCGAGGGGAGTTGTGTGCTTGGCTACTCTTGCAAGCATACCTATGCTGGGCACTCAGCTTGCAAATCTGCCTTAATGGCCTTGTAAAAATTCCTGTCAGGTGCTGATGTTTGTAGGAAATCAACCTTCAGCTCCCCTTGTTTCCTGAGAGCATTTTGGTAGGGATGGCAAGGCAAATCTCCTCGTCTCATTTCATAAAAATGTGGTTTTCTGATTAAAAATAATAATAATAATAAAATAAAGGAAGCTTTTAAAGAAAAAGCTATGTGTTTACTTGCAAAAAAAATTGTTAGTGCTTCCTTTCCTTCTGCAAAAGCTTTGACTATGTTCCTGTCTGCCTGAAGGGAGAGAGCACAATTGACATACGTCCTTTGGGACCGTGGTTCAGAAGGGGAGGGAGGAAAAAGTCCATCATGGTTCTGGAGAACTTCAGACTTTTTCTTCCCAGTGTCAGAGAATTTTTCATGGGAAGGCAATTTCATTGCCCTGCCTGGTAGGCTCTCCAATCGGTTTAAAATAGGCCCCTAGACTCACAGGGGAATAGGGACTTTAAAAGATCCATTTGCTCCCAGTCATTTTATGCAGTAACCCAAGCTGAAGTGAAAGATCTTTACTTAAATATGAATTAAGCTCCAACCTTACCCTTTACTGCATTATTTTCCTTTGAGGTTTACTTTGATATTATTTCAAAGTCTTGAAGCTAACAAAATGCTGGCCAATATTTAAAGTGACAGGAGAGTTCTGGAAAAAGATTTAGGAGGCAACTAAAGTCTCTCAGTGCAAGACTCTGCAACAAGACAGGAAATCATAAAAGGGCTGAGTGCACTTCACCATGCTTGAAACAAATTTTGAAACTACAAAGGCAAGTGGAATGGCATCGAAACCACAAAAAGCATCAAGATACAGCTGAAAACTCTACATCAGCTTGAATTATTACGCTAAAACACGGGAGAAATGCTGATAGTG
>VXAB01002744.1:233575-260404 GCA_013399175.1 Odontophorus gujanensis | reverse complement strand
CCACCATGTTTCTGTAATAGCAAGATACATACCATTTTAGAGATAAGGAGCAGTCTAGCTGTCAGATGAAGCAGGATCACAGATTAGTTTTCTACTTTGGAGGTACATTAAAAAACAGAAATAGCAGGCTTTATATATTAGTAAATAATTAACGCATAATGCATTTTAAGCAAGTGATGCAGAGGGGATATACAGCTTTCCCCAATCTGATTTGATCAGCTTATCAAAAATCGTAGTTCTATTTTCCAATTAATGATATACATTCTTCTACATTTGAGGGAGATAGTTATTGTTTCTGTCAAAAAGAAAAAAACTCTTGGATGTTAATGTATTTTTGCCATGTTCCTTAACTTTGAATTAATTGAGTATTTTTATTCACAGCTAGATGCTTCAAAAATATTCTCTGACAATACGTAATTTTTCAGCTTATTATTCTCTTCATGCTTGAAGCTACTTTATATCAATATGTGATATACTGGGCCAAGCTTAACGTACCTTTCTGCTAGTAAAAGCAGAAAAGCTCTGAAATTACAAATATTACAAGTTCAGTTCCCCTCCATTATTACACTGAACCACTGTAATCCAGCTGAACAGAAACATCCGTGTATAAAGTTTCAAAGAATGAGGTAGTATTTCCTGTATAATTTTAACTATTCATAAATGCATTAGAAACATGAACTTCAATTGGATTCTCTTAGCTATAAGCACTGCTTCTCAACTTGTACATGAAAAATAATTCAGAGAACAAAACATGAAGGCTGTTCATATTGCGATGTCCCATGATGTCAGAGGCAGTAAAGGCTGAACCTTTCCATTAATATTCAGTTACATTTTGTTGCTGTGAGGTAGATGGCAGCAGAGGGGCAGTCTAACAAAATGGCATGTAACATGGAAAAGCACAAGAAGCAAATGTGTGAAATTGAATTCCTCCATGTGAAAAACTGGCTTGTGGAACATTAATGGAGATCAAACAGTGTTAGCACAATGGTGGTGGGTGGTGCATTTCAGCCATGAGCCATTGGGTCACTTTTGATGGAACAGATTTTTATGAGTGCAGCATGCACAGTCTTATTCATTGCTGAAGAAAATGCATAGCTAATGGTGGTGACTGTGCTGGAAATGAATTATCTGTACCTGAGAATTTGCTCCATCAAATAGTGTTATTAAGCTCTTTGTATTTATTGCGATTTCCATGGAAATAAACAGAGGGCATTACTTTTGGAGCATAGGTACAAGTATTTGCTAGTTCTCTATATGTTAATTTGAAAATATTAATGCAGAAGGATACTTTTCTGCCTTTACTCCACATTTATGTCGGCATTTGCCCCATTTCTTTTTTTCTTCTGAAATACACTCTTAATTTACTTCCCCGGCATTCCACTCTGCAAGGATCTCAGATGCACTTAATATGACAGATGTCCTTAAAGATGCATGATGCTTCCAGAATCATTTTGTTAAAATTTTAATAGCATATCCTTGTAAAGCATAAATTATCCTTATATGACCATCACATACCTAGAGAAACATATATAGAGATACTTAAACATTACCTAGTCATCTTCTTCTCTAATCTATTGGATTTATGAGTGTCTACACATCCCCAATTAAAATTATATTTAAGCAAAAAGGTCAATATACAAATTTTCTAGAGAGCATCAGGAAATATAATTCTAGAGCAACAACTGCAATAACATTTTATTCATAAGTTCTAAGGATTTTTATGGTAGATAACATAAACTTTGGAAGTAAATTAAAATCAAGAAATTTTCCTGTGAATAAGTTACTCTTGCAATTCAAATCTGATATGTATCTCTACTACAGATGTCCTAAGATTCTTTGAAATTATAATCATTTATCTATGCATCTCAAGAGTACCCCAGCAGTCTGGTGAGAGGACAAGAGGAAATGACCACAAACTGAAGTACAGAAAGTTCTGCACAAATATGTGTAAGAACTTTTTCACAGTAAGGGGACAGAGCACTGGAACAGGTTGCTCAGAGAGAACGTGGAATCTCCTCTAGAGATGTTCAAGACCTGCCTGGACACCTACCTGTGTAACCTGATCTAGGGAGTCTGTTTTGGGAGGGGGTTGGAACAGATGATCTACAGAGGTCCCTTCCAACCCTTGCAGTTCTGTGATTCTGTGAGTAGGATGAAGTTAATGATGGAACTGTCACTTCAGAAGGAAAGAATAAGTATCTGATATTCTTACATTTTGAGAGATCAAGACTTACAGAATCATGAAAGTGATTTGTGGGCAGCTCATTCCAATGCTCGACCATACTATCCATGACAAAATTCCTTCTAATTTTCCAATTACTTGTGTAACTTGAAGCTGTTGCCTCACATGCTGTCACTTGTTACCTGAGAAAAAAGACTGATAACCTCTTTACTGCAACCTTCTTTCAAGTAGTTGACAACATGTGACCTGCTGGAGAGGAGCTCTGAGAGGGTCCTGGTGGATGACAGGCTGGTTATGAGCCAGCAGCGTACCCTGGTGGCCAAGAAGGCCAATGGGATCCTGGGGTGCATTAAAAAAAGTGTGACCAGCAGGTCGAAGGAGGTGATGCTCCCCTTCTACTCTGCCCTGGTGAGGCAACTCATTCCAGTGAATCAACATTCTCTGAGTAAGGAATCTCATCATAATATCTAAACTAAGCCCTCCTTTTTTAATATAAAACTGTTCACAATTCTACTATGAAGACAATGTGAGTTGTTATTCCATTCAGAGAAAAGAGGGCACTGGCTCACTGTTGCCTTGACGTGTATAAGGGAACTTCTTATCAAAAGGGAGACAGATTTTTTACCTAGTTTCATAATGATAGGACAAAAGAGAACTGTTCTAAGCTAACAGAAGGGAGTTACAGATTAGATGTCATAAGGAATTTTTTCACTAAGAAATTGTTGAAGCAGTGAAACAGATTGCCCAGAGAAGCTGTGGATGCTTCATCCCTGAAGATATTCAAGGTCAAGATGGATGGGGCCCTGGGCAGCATGATTTAGTAGTTGGCAACTCTGCCCACGGTAGGGTGTAAAGGTTGTAAAAGCCAAGAGTCCGGTGCAAACACGGAAGTGTTACAAAAGAAAGAAAATAAGTGCTCGTCTGTCTCCGAAAATGTGTGTACGCAGGAAAGGATCTCCACAAAGGAAGGATCTCCAACAAGAGATCCTTCCTCAGTGGCAGTCAGCCCTAAAATGAGGTCCTGTCACTCAGGTGAATGACCTTCACCTGTTCTTCCAGGGCTGATCAGATCTTCCTTCAGTGGTTCAGGCTGTGATTCAGCAGCTCCCATATACTCATCTCCTTCACAGTATGAACCAATGATTGAGCCAAACAAAGGGTGAGCTTTTCCTACAACAGAGATCCAGTGCATCGTGTGCAACGTTCATACAATTTGCCCATCGCAATGCACGTTGACATATGTAAGACAATTAGTGATTAGTTTGTTGTTAACATTCATGCTCTCTCATGGGCCAGTGCTCAGTGGTGTTACTGGAGGCATGCAGTCGGTAGGTGCAGGTCCATCTTATATTCCACCAATCCACACAGGCCATCACCAGGTGNTTTGCTCCATCAAATAGTGTTATTAAGCTCTTTGTATTTATTGCGATTTCCATGGAAATAAACAGAGGGCATTACTTTTGGAGCATAGGTACAAGTATTTGCTAGTTCTCTATATGTTAATTTGAAAATATTAATGCAGAAGGATACTTTTCTGCCTTTACTCCACATTTATGTCGGCATTTGCCCCATTTCTTTTTTTCTTCTGAAATACACTCTTAATTTACTTCCCCGGCATTCCACTCTGCAAGGATCTCAGATGCACTTAATATGACAGATGTCCTTAAAGATGCATGATGCTTCCAGAATCATTTTGTTAAAATTTTAATAGCATATCCTTGTAAAGCATAAATTATCCTTATATGACCATCACATACCTAGAGAAACATATATAGAGATACTTAAACATTACCTAGTCATCTTCTTCTCTAATCTATTGGATTTATGAGTGTCTACACATCCCCAATTAAAATTATATTTAAGCAAAAAGGTCAATATACAAATTTTCTAGAGAGCATCAGGAAATATAATTCTAGAGCAACAACTGCAATAACATTTTATTCATAAGTTCTAAGGATTTTTATGGTAGATAACATAAACTTTGGAAGTAAATTAAAATCAAGAAATTTTCCTGTGAATAAGTTACTCTTGCAATTCAAATCTGATATGTATCTCTACTACAGATGTCCTAAGATTCTTTGAAATTATAATCATTTATCTATGCATCTCAAGAGTACCCCAGCAGTCTGGTGAGAGGACAAGAGGAAATGACCACAAACTGAAGTACAGAAAGTTCTGCACAAATATGTGTAAGAACTTTTTCACAGTAAGGGGACAGAGCACTGGAACAGGTTGCTCAGAGAGAACGTGGAATCTCCTCTAGAGATGTTCAAGACCTGCCTGGACACCTACCTGTGTAACCTGATCTAGGGAGTCTGTTTTGGGAGGGGGTTGGAACAGATGATCTACAGAGGTCCCTTCCAACCCTTGCAGTTCTGTGATTCTGTGAGTAGGATGAAGTTAATGATGGAACTGTCACTTCAGAAGGAAAGAATAAGTATCTGATATTCTTACATTTTGAGAGATCAAGACTTACAGAATCATGAAAGTGATTTGTGGGCAGCTCATTCCAATGCTCGACCATACAATCCATGACAAAATTCCTTCTAATTTTCCAATTACTTGTGTAACTTGAAGCTGTTGCCTCACATGCTGTCACTTGTTACCTGAGAAAAAAGACTGATAACCTCTTTACTGCAACCTTCTTTCAAGTAGTTGACAACATGTGACCTGCTGGAGAGGAGCTCTGAGAGGGTCCTGGTGGATGACAGGCTGGTTATGAGCCAGCAGCGTACCCTGGTGGCCAAGAAGGCCAATGGGATCCTGGGGTGCATTAAAAAAAGTGTGACCAGCAGGTCGAAGGAGGTGATGCTCCCCTTCTACTCTGCCCTGGTGAGGCAACTCATTCCAGTGAATCAACATTCTCTGAGTAAGGAATCTCATCATAATATCTAAACTAAGCCCTCCTTTTTTAATATAAAACTGTTCACAATTCTACTATGAAGACAATGTGAGTTGTTATTCCATTCAGAGAAAAGAGGGCACTGGCTCACTGTTGCCTTGACGTGTATAAGGGAACTTCTTATCAAAAGGGAGACAGATTTTTTACCTAGTTTCATAATGATAGGACAAAAGAGAACTGTTCTAAGCTAACAGAAGGGAGTTACAGATTAGATGTCATAAGGAATTTTTTTACTAAGAAATTGTTGAAGCAGTGAAACAGATTGCCCAGAGAAGCTGTGGATGCTTCATCCCTGAAGATATTCAAGGTCAAGATGGATGGGGCCCTGGGCAGCATGATTTAGTAGTTGGCAACTCTGCCCACGGTAGGGTGTAAAGGTTGTAAAAGCCAAGAGTCCGGTGCAAACACGGAAGTGTTACAAAAGAAAGAAAATAAGTGCTCGTCTGTCTCCGAAAATGTGTGTACGCAGGAAAGGATCTCCACAAAGGAAGGATCTCCAACAAGAGATCCTTCCTCAGTGGCAGTCAGCCCTAAAATGAGGTCCTGTCACTCAGGTGAATGACCTTCACCTGTTCTTCCAGGGCTGATCAGATCTTCCTTCAGTGGTTCAGGCTGTGATTCAGCAGCTCCCATATACTCATCTCCTTCACAGTATGAACCAATGATTGAGCCAAACAAAGGGTGAGCTTTTCCTACAACAGAGATCCAGTGCATCGTGTGCAACGTTCATACAATTTGCCCATCGCAATGCACGTTGACATATGTAAGACAATTAGTGATTAGTTTGTTGTTAACATTCATGCTCTCTCATGGGCCAGTGCTCAGTGGTGTTACTGGAGGCATGCAGTCGGTAGGTGCAGGTCCATCTTATATTCCACCAATCCACACAGGCCATCACCAGGTGTCGTTCTTGACCTCACGGTAATACTGGAGCGCTTCATTGACATTTTGTCTCACTTGGTGTTGTCTGCAAACTTTGTGAGAGAGCACTCAATCCCACTGTCTAAGTCACTGGCAGAGATATTAATGAGAACCAGCCTCAGTCTGGTTGCCTGGCGGATGCCACTCATCACCACCTTCCATCTTGACACAGACTCTGTCTGTGTATATTCAGCCAATTCTTTATGCAGTCAATAATACATGCTTCAAATCTATATCTCTCCAATTTATAGATAAAGATGTAAGAATGTGGTGTTGGACTATATCAAAGCCTCTAAGAATTCCAGACAGACAGCATCAATAGATCTTCCTTTCTCCACTGATGCCAGCAGTCCACTACAGAAGGCCACAAGATTGGTCAGGTACCATCTGCTCTTGGCGAATCAGGCTGGTTGTGTCTGATCACCTCCTTGTTAGCAGAAGAGAAGCATCAACTGCTGACTGAAACTAAAAGCATTCCTGCTTGTATGACCTTAACTATCTGAAACACATTGAAAAGTACTACTGCAGAACTGAAAGTATCCAGTGAGTTCTTGGAACTGACTGGGGATGATTTTAAACTGAAAATAATAGAAGAATCAGATCATAATTTGTAATTCTAAGTTATAACCCTCAGACACCAATTTAACATTTGAAGAGAGTATAAAATATGTAAAATAATTGAAAAGTGTTAAAAACTATAGACTTCACATTTCCAGAAACGGTAAAAAAAATTAAAAAACAAAGTTAATGTATTCTAAAAAAGTGGACATAAATTAGCCTGACAGTGTATCTGTGAAGAAAGTAATAAAACAGAAAAGCATACAAAACAAAGGACATAAATAATAATAATAATAAAAAGACTATTAAAGTATGGAGATAAACTATCCCAACACAAAGGAAAGGCAAGATTAGGCAGCTAGAAACAAATGTAGTCAAATGAGAAATTCACTAATAACCTGAAAAGGAAAAGCACTCATTAAGAAGTAACAAAATCATCACAAAACACTCTACGAAATAACAGAAAAAGAACATACAGTGCAAATCCCTAAAATCTAAGAATTGAAAACTAGCAGGGAATACTAACATCAATAACATGTTCTATAAGCACTTTAAAAGTTAAGAAGAGATTAAGGGAAATACCAAGATACTACTTAATGAAGTGAGCTACTGGATGAGNCAGAAAAGCATACAAAACAAAGGACATAAATAATAATAATAATAAAAAGACTATTAAAGTATGGAGATAAACTATCCCAACACAAAGGAAAGGCAAGATTAGGCAGCTAGAAACAAATGTAGTCAAATGAGAAATTCACTAATAACCTGAAAAGGAAAAGCACTCATAAGAAGTAACAAAATCATCACAAAACACTCTACGAAATAACAGAAAAAGAACATACAGTGCAAATCCCTAAAATCTAAGAATTGAAAACTAGCAGGGAATACTAACATCAATAACATGTTCTATAAGCACTTTAAAAGTTAAGAAGAGATTAAGGGAAATACCAAGATACTACTTAATGAAGTGAGCTACTGGATGAGACAGAAGTTTAAATGTTCAAAGCCTTTTCTACTTCAGCTCTAAAAAAAAGAATACCATGCACCAATGCTCCAAAAATTACAAACAGAACCAAGGACATGAGGGAAGTGAGCACAGCAAATAGTAGAAAGACCTGTCTCATCTTGGCAAAATGTCATTGAAATTTTTGTTGCTGTATCATCTGGAGGAAATCCACTTAACGTAATCTCATAATTTCTGAGACATCCTGTCTGTTTAAGTTATGTTTCTCCTTCTTTCCTAAAAGTCTATGGAACATAAGTGCTCAGTTTTCTCGGTGCTATTAAATCACTTTATGAAATCTATATGTATTTTTTTCTCACTAAGAAAATGAGGATTACCTCATCACCATCCACTTGGAGGTATAACTACTGTGAGAACATTTTTTCAGAAATAGCCAGGGACGTGGAAAACTTACAGAAGTCCCAAGTACTTAAGTAAAACTGTACTAACCTAATGAAGTGGATTTATAGCTATGATCAGCAGGCTACAAAATGCTGTAAGTTACAGCCTTTTTCCTGAAGCAGACTGTTTCACAAGCAAGGAAAGTCATGGACTTCTAAAACTTCTCAAGCAAATTCCTGAGGGACACAGCTAACTAGTACCCTGAGTAGGTTAAAATTTTCTCTCTTACAATCCAAGGTGGCTAATTTGCTCACTTTTTTTCCTTACACCAAAATCTTTTGAACTTAACTATTTCATGAAATTTTTTATAGCATGCTTTAAGAATTTCCCAGATTTGCTTGTCACTGCAGTGTGATATTTCCAGTTTTCTGAAAAGTTGAAATCTTCCATAAGGATGAGGGCAATGGTTAAGGAGATTTTTTCTAATTGCCTATGGAATAACTCCTGTGCGTTGACATCCTGAGTGGGCAGCCAATAGAAGACACCTGCTTTGCTATCTGTTCTCTTTATCCTCCTCCAGATATTCTCAACAGAATCATCCCTAACATCAAGGGCTGTAAATTCTAATCTCTCACCTATGTACAGTCAATATCTACACATTGCCTGCCCTGTCAGTGTCTCCTGAGCAGCTGATAATCCTGTTCCAGCACTCCAGCCACAGAACTCATCTCAGCAAGTCCCACTAACACCAGTGCTATAGCTCTGGGTAAGGACTGAAGCTTCCAGTTCATCTTGTTTGTTAATCATGTTGGTATACAAGCTCTTCCAATGTGCTTCTGAATATTCATTGCTCCCTGGAGTGGCACAGATGCCCTTATTAGCCTTGCCACTCTCAAACAGTGCTGTACCATCCCTCATTGTAACTTCAGTGTTTTTAATAGTAAATCCTGCTCCCACTGATTCTAGTTTGAATCTTTCCCAATCAATGTTTTCAAGTTTTACGTATGCGACAGAACTTTTCTAAAGCAAACAAGTTTAGAAAGTACCTCTTTTTTGTTTCATTTTAATAGGTATAAAAACTATCTATAAAAACTATCTAAAACAAGTCAGGTCTCAAAAGTGTGACCGAGGCTTACAGAATTGTGGCAGTGCTCCTCTCATGAGGTCTTATAGGTCTTTCAGGGTATAATATGATAGCAGATGTTAAATTTATCCTAGAATCTCTGGAGTCAAAAAAGTAATTATACTTTATCCTTTGTCTCTCCTGTTCCAGAATCTAATTATCAGAGTTTACAAAAATTTTTGTGGTGTAAATATTACAGGTGTTACTTTTGGAAAACAGCTTTGATTGCAATAAATTTGTGGGTTATTTTTTTTTTTTTTTCGGAGATGTGAAATGTCTTTGATACATACAAATGAAATAATACAAATAATAGATGGTATAATGTGTAGAAAGCAAAACTACTAACTTACTTATGTCCCTGACTTATTAGCCCTAGAGTTTGCTAGAGTTTTAATGTTCTCCTATTACAAATCTCTCCAAAGCCTTTGTATCACAATTATGTCCATACCTAACTTCTTTGAATAAATTCTTCCCATTGTTGAAGTTATGATGATGAAATCGGGTACTACTGAACAGATTAATTTCTTGCATATTCAGGTTTAAAATAGATTTTTTTAAAACACTGGTCATTCTCTCAAAGGTAGTATAGTCTGAATGCCAAAAAATGGGATACTTTGTACCTCCAGAAGCAATATGGCTTCTGATTATAGTTTAAAAAATGACCTATTAGCATCATGTCTCCTAAGAGGTTAAGAGCTTGAGTAACAAAGTGGAACTTGTGAAAACAGAAAACTTAAGAAAATGTTATTCTCTTTATAATAAATTAGAATCTTAGGGCTGTATATTTCTTATTTTCTTCAAAATGTACATTTCTTCTAAAGTATAGATATGGGGTTACAGTCACACTCAATTTTATGTGTCAAATGTGTTATGAGTAACTAGAATTCAGAAAACTGATCATATTACATATGCATGAAGAATTCTTTTCAGTAATAAAAAATGCAATAATAATATGTGTAAGACATGAAGGAGAAAAAACAAGCAAACACACACGCACAAAAAAGCCACAAATGATTTTCCTGCTGCTTTCAACATAGTGTAATTGATTTTGAACACACAAATCAGTGCGTTTTATAGACCTCTCATTCTAGAAAGCACCTATCTGGAAGGTACCTTGCACAGCATAGTCATTATTGAAGAATATTTTTTCTTTTTTAATTTCTCTGTCCTTCTGTATATGTTTTCTAACAAACTGTCCAATGGAAATTCATTTTCAAATAATTCATATAGATTTGATGATTTTTTAATTTAAGAAATAGTCAACTTAATTTCAGACAAATACACAATTGATGTACCATTCACTTTGCTGTGAGAGCATTCCTCAGGTTATTTGAGAACAGATTCCACTTATACGCAGACTCAAACTATTGCTAAATATGTAGTTTACAATATGCATTTTCTAATTAAGGCTATTCACATTTCTCACTACTTCTCCTTATACCTATCTTAAGGATTCCACATAAGAATTTCACCATATTTTGTCCACACACAACTACTCAGGTCCACTTTTCTTTCTTCCTTCATCTTTGTCATTGGAATCCTCTCTCCCCCTGCCAGAGTTTCATATTGACCTCATTAATGTTTGCTTGATAGTAATTTCCTATTATCTACAGTACACACAGTACACTGCACCATCAGTAAATTGCATATTTTCTCAGCTCTTCTTATTTCCCTTTCACATTTTTTCTACATGATTGGAGATGTGATCTTTTGGTATCACTTGAGCATCATATACTAAAATCTAATAAGTAGTGCTTAGTTAATCCCCGTGTGTCTCAAATAACATAACAGTTTATCCTGTCTCATCACTGTTACTTTCATGTGGGCTCACTACCACCAATTAGTCCCTAGGGTTTGTATCTCTGATTGTTAGTCATTGTTCTGGCACTCTGAGATTGTAAGTCCTATATACAGTCATCCAAATAAGGATAATCTTGTTCCAGGCTAACCAGGATCAACTCTATTAGCCTCTCCACTTGAAGCAAGTGCTCCAGCCCCTAATTACCTTTGTGGCCCTCTGCTATGAAAACTAGTACAGAAAACAAGGCATGCTTATTTGACATACTGTCAGATAACTGTTTTCTAGAGGAGAATAATCACTTCCCTCGGTATACTTGCAGCATTTATTTAAGGTAGTCCAGGATGATATTAGCCTTCGTGTCTGAGAAGTCACACTGTTGTCTCACATTCATTTCATTGTCCATTGATCATTCATCCACTTTTCAGCATTGCTGCTCCGAGGTCCTCTGCTTGACCACTACAGAGGTTTAATTCATGCCAGGTGCCAAACTTACCTTTGCTGAAGTTTAAAGTTTTCCCCAAAGGCTGGATAATTCCTTCAGCATAATGAATTTGAATGGGGATCCTGTTTTTAAATGTATCGCTTTTGTTTCCCTGTACAGTGTCATCTGAAAACTAGATGAGAGTGTGTATTTTGAGTCTCATCGGGTCTTTCATAAGGATAGTACAGACAATAAGTCTCATGACTCCTGAGGAACTCCACTCATAAATGAACTTCAGGTTGAGTATGAACAGTGAATGCTACTTGAAGTACAGAAATAAGTTGTTTGTGCGTCCAGTAGTTCTTCTATCAAGATTAAAGAATGCTGGACTAGACACAAAGGGCCTATTGCAGATCATGGCAAAAGATTTAAAAACATAAATGCAGGAGCTATTTATTGCTCTTCCCTTATACATAATCACCTTAGTTAAATTTTGAGTTTATATATCAAAGTAGACCTCAGCCTTCATGTTCTTCACACTGTAGTATGTGTGTAACAGTGTGCCTTTACAAAAAGCCCCAGAAAAACAAAACCTGCCAGTTTGAAACTAAGACTTTCTGTTTCACAACGGTTATTAATATTACTTTTCCCATTAAAGATTGGTTGCATAATCTCATTTGTCTTAAATTTCAGTCAGACTTCAGAAAAAACATAGACTCAAAAGTAATCTTAATGTAGTGTCAACTCTTCATAATTTAAATTGTTGAAACCTAGAGGTTAAAAACTGAATTTTAAGCAGAGGGCCAAATTAATCTTTAATGTAATTTCACTGATGTCTGTATGCATAACATCATCTATTAATTTGACCTAATTTATTAGGAAGACTTTGGGCAGATTCTAAATGTTATTGAGTTTGTGTTTTGTATAAAATTATGTATGATCATGACGCTTAGAAATTTTTATTTGTGACTGAAGCTATTTGCTAAAAGACTTCACATTTGTATTAAAAATGATTTAACTCATCATGACCTCATATCAGCAGATTATTTAAACAAGTTTAAGTATTTGACTCTAGTGAGGGCAGTGATTGTTTGGAATTTGTACAGTCCTTTGTTTTTGAATCACGTATTGACTGAACAGTGAAGGCTGAAAGGGACCTCTAGAGGTTGTGTGGTCCAGATCCTTCAAGTGGGGACAGTAAAGCAGGTTGCCCAGGACCATGTCCAGACAGTTTTTGAAAATCTCTAAGATGGGAGACTCCATGCCTTCTCTGGGCAAAATTTACCTTCAGATCAACAAGAAAAGAAATAATGCTAACCCAAAAAGCTGAAATTCTCCAAAATACAAAATGTATTCACTTATCTTCTGACAAATATATATTCTCTCCATAGATCCTAGCATGGTTTTAGTCACAAAAAAATTGATGGGTCAACCAAACAGATACCAAATATCTTCTGTGTACCATCCCACCATTGTTAAAGTGATGTACACCATCGTTTGCAATAGAAAAAGGGTGAACCTTCTAGATTTCCTGGAACCCAGAAAAACCATCATCTCTGACTCCTACATCATGATACTAACTACGCTGAAAGCTCAAACAACCAGAGTCAGGTCAGAGAGGAAGACAGTCCTTCTATTGTAATCTTTCTATGGTCCTGTGCCTGTTGGAAAACAGTGAAGCACATTGCCAATTTTGGCTGGACTGTCCTACCACACCCACTGTATATTCTGGATTTGGTGCCCTCTGAATTCTATCAGTTTGAGCTGATGAAATGTGGACTATGTTGGAAACACTTTCCAAGGAACAGTGCTGTCATAGCATTTGTGAAACCTTGTGAAATTTGCGGTCACCTCCACTAGAATACATTTTTATGAGTGTAGAATGCTTGGTCTTATTCATCATTGGAGAAAACGTATAGCTAATGGTGGTGACTATGTTGAAAATGAGTGTTTTGTATCTGAGAATTTGTTCTATCAAATAGCCTTATTATGCCCTCTGAATTTGTTGTAGTTTCTATGGAAATAAACAGGGACATGACTTATCAAGTGTCCCAAGCACTGCAACTTTAACAATAAATAAGTATTCCTGAAATAAAAATCTTGCTGTTTTCCTCCAAATTTTCTCTACATTGTGCATAATCTACATTTCTTTTTGAAGTAGATTTCTACTGCTGTATAGTAGCATCTCTAGTTCAAACAGTTAATAGCAGCAAATACAGAATCTCTAAAATGAATTTTTAGACAAAATTCAATACTGTATAGTTAGGAATTAAGCTACTGATACTTCATGTTGACTTCATATTGACATCTGTTTGTATCAGTAATTTAAGCATTATAAATCTTTGATGAACTGAAAGCAGAAATAGGTTACTGATGCAAGAATGTAAGGAAAATAATGTTGAGCATAAAAAGATGATAATGGATTAAGAATAGGTGTAAGCAAAACAAGATTTGTAGGAATGTGTTAGAATTTTTAACTATCAACTAAAAAATGAAAAAAAAAAAGAAGACAAAAAAGTGCAACCAAACTAACAAAATAAAAATAAATAAAATAAATATAAATTAACTACCAGCAGTAATATTGTATGAAATTTTTTACATGTTTTCCTTCAAGACAATAAAACTATTTTTAAATGCCTTTCTAATAATCTGTTCTGACCTTCTCTTTAATAGAATAGTTTAGTCTCAATCAAAATCCCTTATATATGTGAAAGACAGAAAGACTTGGATGACAAATCCCATTGCTTATCAAATTTATATCCTGTTTAAATATGAATACCAAGTATGTTTGGTAAGACTATTTGTTTACAGTCAGGCATTTGAAATTAGTAATGCTTCTAATGTTTAATTCCAGTCAGATCTGTAAACTGTATCTTCTCGAGGTTTTGTTCAATGCCCATGTCATGTTACCTGTTCGGCGTTTTTACAGTTTCTGTTCACTAGTGTTGTCTACTCTCTGTATGGCTAACTATCTCTGATGTGTAAGAGTGACTTTCAATCCATTTTTTTAGAACAATGAAAAGTTGCTCATCTACTTAAGCGTCTTTTGAAAGCTATTGCTTTCTTAATATTTATTTTGAACTACTTTAATATTTGAAAACATCTCGTTATTTTTAGGCTTGGAGTACACCCTTAAAACACAAAGTAAAAAGGAAAAATATTCCTCAAATATTGTTTATTTTCTTCATATTCTTATCAAGAAAATGGAATTGGTTTTAAGAAGTGTCTTGTTCCTAACATATGTCTTTAAAAAAACTTTATGCCAACGTGAATGGCATTGAAATGCAAAGATTAGTAGAGTCTAGATTTGATGGGGTTTTTTTTCCTTTTGTCTTTTTATTTGTTTCACACAGTGAGTTTTTCTGCTAATTTAAAAAACAAGAAGTCAAGAATATTATATGTTCCACCTCATGTGTTAACAATTTTAAATTTGAGACTATAAAATTGTTCACAGTTAATACTGTCACGCGTGCCACAGGAAAGAAAATTAGAAAATATGTAGTTTTCTTCTTGACTTCTTTTCTTTCTATAGGGAAATACGTTGAAAATATATATTTGTTTAAGATCATATCTACCCATCAGAATAAATCATTTTAACTAAAATATGACATTTTTTTCCCAAGTCATATTAGTAAAGATAGTCTAGGTTTATAAGTACAAGATCTGATATTGGTCATATTCAATAAGATCAATCAATAAGACAGTCTGCTAAACACAAGATATAGACTTCATTCAAGAAAATACATCACACGTGATATTGTGGAAAGTATCATGAGAATACATGCAGAAATTTTAACAATGGTAGCACATCAATTAAAGAAGCAATGGGAAATGACAATTGCTTGAGACTTGAATTCTAAAAGCATGATTGGTTGCTTCCTGCTATGGTGACCAAGGACTTGTGAAATGAACCTAAAGCATGCTGCAGTCCTTGAAGTGAATTAACTCAATCAGTGTGGGAACACCATTTGCTGTAGGCAAAGATTGCCTGTGTTTCGAAGAGACAAGATGCTATATTCAGTGCTTCAGTATTTTGACATAATTAGACAGAAAAACAGATGAGGATGTGGACAGGAGGTTTTAATCTATATAGTTGGAACGTAAAACAAGATATACTTACTAAATTAAGGAAGTTTCAAAGTAAAATTCTCTTCTCTCCCTTAACCATCAAAATAATATGAAGAACAACTTTACACAGGTTGTAGTACATCCTCTGTGACTGGGAACTTTGGAAAGCTCTATCTTGAAATATGAAACACATTTTGGCATGTGTTCTGGGTGCAAGCGTGAGCATTACAATCATTTTCTTATAATTCATGTTACTCTTCAAGATGTTTTCAAGATCATAAAGAAACACATTTATGACATGAAAGATTGTTAATAATGGGACTGAGAATAACACTGAATCTTCTGTAAGAGTAGAAGCCAGGAAAATGTCCCCTTCAGCTTCTTATTGGTTCAATAGGCCCTGACAAATCTGCATGCAGTGTTCCTTCTGTTCCTGCATGAGCATTCCTGGGATCCACCTGGCACAAACTCTTCAACATTCCAACATTGCCACCACCTTTTCCAACGCAGTGAAGTGGAATTTTAGCTCAGTATGTGGCCCCCTGGTCATAATATGTTGATTTGAATGGATGAGCTGATCAAGACGCTCTTAGCTTCATGGTGCAACAGCTGTGCATGGCCATCCAGAACGTGGATTATCTTTCATGTTTGTGTTACCACTGCTGATACACACCATTCACCACTTCACTGTGCTCATATCCATCATTTTGTATCTCTAAACATTCAGAAAGTGCCAACTAATGTCAATGGCTACCATTTTTTCTCCATGGAGGAATTCAGTAAAACACTTTTGCTTCATCCACATCTGATAGATGCCATTTTGTCAGAATGCCCCTCTGCTGCCATACGTAACATGGCAACAAAATGTAACTGAACATTGGTGGGAAGGTTCCATCTCTACTGCCATATCTTCAACATCCACCTCTGACGTCATGGGCCAACATAATAGAATAATAATACTTTTAGAGTAGCCCTTGTGTATCTTGAATCTAAAACAAAACAAACTAAAAAAATCACTATGAAACCCAAAGTCCAAGAACATCTTCAATACGGAAACCCTTGGTTGTATTTATCCTGACGAGGGATGACTTCTAGAATAATTGTGATGTAATTTTGTGTCCTTTACTTTACAGTATATGTGAATAAAGAACTGTGAAAATCTATACAGTACAAACTCTTAGTTCTTTATACATACTATTGATATACTACATTATATGCATGATATTAAATATTATCTATGAAGCTAAAATTGGTAGCAGCAATGAGTATTTTTATGCTTAACGTTTGAGAAAGACACATTTAGCATTGTTCTGAAAGTAACTTCCCCCTAAAATAGACAGAACAAGCATTATAAAACAATAAAAGTGGGTGATATTTATCAGAATCAGTATTTCCTATACCGTTGTTAGTAGTTTACGGGACAGGTGAGCCCAGTTTCGTGACTGATGGGGCAGAGGGACCTATGGATCCATGCCCTGGGAAAGGGGGAGAGTAAAAATGGAGAGGGTAGGGAGACGGGTCTAAAAGCAAAACGGAGGCAATGATCTGTGGAGGAAAATTAATTTTCTAAATAAGATGTCAGAATACAAAATAACACAATATAATACAATATAATTGGAATTGAGTTTAATAAAAAAAACAAGAGAGAGTGTCCAAAACCAAAGGCCTTACTCTAAAGCTGAAGGTAAGACAGCTAGGGAGCTCCCAACGCAAATGAGCTGCAAAAAAGGGAGAGACTCGGGTCTTGCATGCAGCTTTATCTTTCCGTCTGAGTGGAAAACAGGAACGCAAAGACCTCTGGGGTATTTAGTTCTTCTCCTCTGAGAAGCACGTACCTGAAAATTTGGCAGTCCACAGACTTGGAGCACTAACTCTTTAACTTTCACTCCACTACATAATGTTATGATGTGGAATGCCAATAATAAAAATTACAAAACCATGATAAATGCATATTTCATTCATTATGTGCTGTACACACTTTTTGAAAAGAATTTCAAGAATTTATACATAATATTGGTTGTTACAGAGTTTATTGCATCAGAGCACATCAGAGGACTGTTCAATAAATATAATAGTGGTAAAAGAAATTTTATATATCCCATTTCCTTAAATCTATGTCATTTCTCAGAAAGAGAAAGAAAGATGCTTGCAGTAAGTGCTAATAACAAAGAATTTTTAATGATAAGTTAACATCTACAGAGCCTGAGAGCTCTAAGACAGCTCTCTTTTATTACTGAAGCACAATTTGAGAGTTAGCCCTATTAGCAGAAATGGCTAGAAAAAGCACCTTTGTGCAAAAGAATTTCAAAACATTTTTGTATGCCTACATAGTGACAAAAAATAAAATAAAATTAAAAAAACAACAGCAACAAGAAAATCAGTCTTGTGTCCACTATCTGGAAGAGATTAAAATTGGAAATGGATCTTCAATGAAATATCAAACTTTTGTATCCAGACCCAGTGCTGACCAAAAGATGAATAGTTACAATTTCTACATTTTGTTTCTGTCCTCGAGTAAAAACATGTTGACATACACATAAGAAATGCTTTATGAAAGTTCACAAATAAATGCTCTATGAAAGTTCACAAATAAAAAAGACACCCCAATTTTCTATTTATATATATTGAATGCACAATAATGTTCTGTGGATATATCTCTAATTGTGGGTTAAAATGTCTAAAATGAATACTTATGCATCATTTTAAGCTTTTACAGAAACTTATAACCCTGTTTATATAAAGCTTCTAGTTCCTTGTAATTCTTTTAATGAAAAATTGTATTAGAGCATTAGCCCTTGATATATTCTCACTCTTAATGTGCTTTACCATGATATCATTGACCTTTTGCATTAGTCTATAACACTGTCTAGTGGTGCAACAGTCAAAGTTTTCTATTTGCTGGAGTCTGACATCAAAATCACTCTGGAAATCTGATATTGCACAATTTCAGATGTAGATCAGACTGAAAGTATCCACTCAATTTTAAATAAAATTCAAAAAGTAAATAATTTTAGCATTATATACAACAAAAGCTCTTAAAAGTCTAAGTAGTTAAAATACTTTACAATTCTAGGGAAATGCTTGTGGGGCAATATAACTGAATAAGCTTTGACCACCCACTTCCAGGTGAAGCTTTGAGATTTAATATAGTCTCTTGTCAATAAAATAATTAAGGCTTATCTAACACAATCAGTTTGTGATTATTCAACAATAAAATAACTAAATGGAGTAAAATCCAGAAATGTTTTCTGAGGTTCAGCACTGAAATATTTAGATTCTTTCCAACTGCTGAATTTCAAGCTCAAATTTAACTATTTGTATTATGGTAGACATTTGAGCTTCATCCACTAATGGATGCATACAGGTATATAATGCTAAATAGGCCTATGATGTCCAGCCTGGCTACATATAGATCATTTCCAACTAGAGAGAACTGTCAGGATGGAACAAATGGGTCAGCTATCAGAGTTAAATATCATCAGTTCATCAACATACCTGAAAATGCAGTGTGATGGCAACATAACTCTCTGATCAGATAGTTGGCTTGCATACCAGAAGTGAAACACAGACCTACACCGATTTGTCAAAAAAATAATCTAATCAATTCTGTGAAGTCATCTTGACTGAAGGATGTTGTCTTCACAAAATACTAAGAGCTTAAGTCTCACTCTGATGACGAAATACAAATCTTTTTCAGTTATACTTGGGTAAACAAGAGAAAATCAGAATGCTCTTGATTTTTAGAAAATTTTTGAGACTTCAATGTTCAGACTTTTTTCAGAAAATTAGGAAAATAAAGACTGTGAAAACTCAAAGCACTGGAAGGGTCTCAGGAATATTGAGGAAAAGTTATTAATAGATCTTTTCTGATTGCATCAAAAACTTACAATGATTGACTACAGAAGCAATCCAGTCTTCCACAGGATCTCCTTTTTTTTTTCCAAGTACATCAGTTATGAAGCAAAGGCAAATAAATGGTAATATCAGGATTTTTTTACATGGTCCAATATTATGATGATGAATGCCATAAGGGAGCCTACATATAAATAAATAAAAAAATAAAATGAAGTAACGTAAATGGAGGTCATGGGTGCTCCTTTCCACTCCTTCACTGTTATTAGCGAAGCACTTAAGCACATCCCTAGCTTTAGTTATGTGAATAGTACCATCAAAGTTAATAGTACTATTCACGTTTAAAATTAAGCATTTACATAAGTGCTTTGCAGACTTCCAGGTTTTAAGAGAGGTGATTTACCAAAACTGAACACATCTTGCTTTTAAGTGACAGAAATAATTTACCAAGCCATATGTCAGAAGCTACCCTAACCTGTCATCTTAAAAAGCACTAATGGCAGGCAGAGTAATCAGTCAGAGGTCATTCTGGATGTCTATTATTATAACTACAGAAAAGATTTTTTTCTCATCCTCTACAAAATGTCTGACTACAAAATACTTCTTCCTCAAGAAAAAGTGAAGAGGAGGAGGAAATATACAATTTACTTCTCTCTACAAATGATAGAGAGTAATGTTAATTTGTGCAGAACAAGATCCGAGATGTGCTTCAAGCAAGCAAGATGGATTCCTGATTTTTCAGTGCCTCACACTCTTATAGATTTCTCAATTCCAACATCTATTTTAAGAGTTTATTTCTAGGGTAGTTTATTCCATCCTTATGATATCATTTATTGGAACAAAAGGTGTAGATATCTTCCAGGAGATTACAGATGATACATTTATCGCTTATCCGAGTGACTCAGCATCTCAATTAGGTGTGGGTGTCTAATGATGCTAGACCCTAATAAGCAAAGATGATGAGAACTGTCATATTCATAATATATCAGAAAATTTTCTTTGGCTGCAACATACAAAAGATGGTTTTAATTTTGATGGAATATCAATGTCTGTCCATTGTACACATTCCCTATAAAATTCCCTTAGATAAAGCATTATTTTTGCAACATTTGAGCAGTGTAACAGAGATTTTCATGAATAATTAAGCATATTACTATCAAACTAAATATTAAGAAATCCAATGAAAGATGTTCTTCCACCCATTGTTTCCACTGTTCCAATATACTGAACGTTCAAGATGGTGTAATGTGCTCATCATCAAAGAATGCCAGACCTATAATCTGCTTGCGTGTGTCCTATAGTTCCAATCTAGGTATAAAAACCTTTCGGAAAAAAAGAAGGAAAAAAAAACAAAAAACAGATGAGTTTTTCAGACTTGAACAGCCTTTGGGTTAGTTAATTATAATAATATGAAGATGTTGGCCATCACATCTTTAATGGATGATAAATGACATAGTTCTTATGCATGCCGTTGCAGTTCATTTCCTGCACCAATAATATATTGGAAAAATATATAATTTAACACTTAAAATATTCTGAATATAGAAGCATAAAAAGGTTATTCTGGATTGACTGAAAGTCAAAATTACATATATGGAAACAAATACTTTCGATCAAAGCTGACTTTTTTTGATCCAGCCAGAATACCTCCTAAGTGGATTAAAGAAGGTTATTTGAGTTACAGAATTCAACTTGTTTCTAAATTGTTTCATAAACAATTAAGTATGCAGATTAGAAGATATCATTCAGAAATCTAATTCATCTGCTTTACTAACTGGTATTCCACTACACTGAACTTCCTTTTTCTTCTGTTTCTTTGCACATCTTTTATACAGGAATACAAATATAAAATATATCCAAGTAATCAATTAGCATTATGGCAACTAAAAGTAACATAGTGAGAACATAATTATGTACTAATTCAGCAGAAATGTGTTGCAACAGAATAATATTAAACTTCAATTGTTCTGGTGTCACTTGTATGATCAAGTAGGCAAATAATACTAGTTTAAAAAACATTATAACCTCCAAAGAACAATACAATTGACAAAAATATTTAATAAGTAAGAACTATTGCGGAAATATAATTATTCTACCATTTACCTCTGCAGTTTCTTGTTTCATCTCCGTCTAAAATCATACCTTAAAAAATAAATCTGACATCAATAAATGTAAAGTTAAAAAAAAAAAATTAAATGATTTTATTGTCTGTTGGAAATTATAACATTGTAAGAGAATAAAACATATTAAATTGACAGTCATTCAGATGCATTTAATACGTTTGAGGAATAGATCAAGAGAGAAAAAAAATTTTGTTAGCAACATTTTCTTTTTTATGCATTTGAAATTTTGTGATGAGGTTCACAAACATTAAAATAGTATCAATTAACCAGGTTCCAGAAATGTGCCTTCTGCTATCCTTCAATGAGATATAATAGTTATTCAAAAGACAGTGGGGGAAAATAGTCTTAAAGTGCTTCTCCTCCATTTGAGTTCAAATTTCAACCTATAGTTTATGCTGGAAATTAAAAGAAATGAAAGCACATTCCCTTCTTCCTCAATAAAAGCAAATAAACAAACAAAAAAAGTTCTTGATCTGTTAGCTTGTTCTATTTTTATTTTTTTTTTATTCTAATTTTAAGGTGTTGACATTGATGTTCTCTGGACAGTTCTAATGAAGAATTAAAGCTACCATGAAATACTGAGGTTTCATACTTTCCTTTTGTGTAACATATGAAACATTACACAAAGGAAAATGAAAATGAAAATACATTTTTCCAGAACATCTCCTGCCTTTAAATATGGTCACAAATGTATAGATGCATATTCACAATTAGGGTGGCAGATTTTCTTTTTTGAGCACAAGCAGAAAAGGTGGAGCTATTTCAACAAATTATTTTTCTTGCAATGAAATTTATCAGACAATTGTAAGTGATGTTTACAGAGATGAAAGTAGCCACAGTGTTTCTGAAGAAAATGTATAAAATACCTTTTTACTTTCTTTAATCAGATTGATAATCAAACTGAAAACAGGGAAAAACAGATGTGATTAAAATACATTGATTTTAGAAAGAGATAATTCAAATAATATTTTTCATAAGCTTTTTAATGATATATGGTCTGACTAAAGCTATCATAAATCAGATGTTAAACATCTTGAATATACCACACTCATCACTTTGCTAAGTGTACAAGTAATTAAAATTGACTTTCCAAAGAGACAAATTTATTCAGTAATGTTATTAATGGTTTTCTTTATTTATGATGATTGGACACACATTAGAAAAATATAATGCTTTCTAGACTGTTGCAGATGTTAATGAAAAACAAAATCCACAAAGCATCAAGATTTTTAAAATCAGAATTTTGGATGATATTAATTCATGTTAAATTGGCCATTTTTTTAACCCTGTATGGGTTGGTTTCATCTTCTTTTAGTATTGCTCAGCTTTAACTGATGATGTTTTCAATACAAAGGATCATGTTTTTTTAGCAGATCAGCTATAAGAGTTCTGTCTTTAGATAAAGACTGGAATGTTTCCTCCATTCTAAAAATATAATCAGGTATCTTTGTTTGTTTGATTGATTAATTAGTTGTTTATTCATTAGATTTTTGCTTGTTTGTTATTTTGTTCATTTCTGTTTGTGGAGGTCCACAGGCCCCCTATTTAAAAAAAATAAGAATTCAGATAATGGAAACTGCTAAGAATTTTTAGTAGCTATAGTTTGTTGATATTCAATGGTCAAACAAGCTTAGGTCTTAGCATTTATTCTGAGAAGAGGAAGTTTGTTTTCCCTGTACATTCAAAATATTTCCCTTATAGCCTTTTTTCTTGGTACGCACACATCGTTTTCTCCTCTTCAGGGGATTGCAGCAGAAAAGAGAGTTTGATGGAAAGGGCTCCCCATTCCAGTTCTGTCCTCCGCAGTACAACAGACATGGAGCTACTGGAGAGAGTTCAGCAAAAATGATTAAAAGTTTGCAGAAAAGCTGAGAGGACTGGGAACTTTCAGCTTGGTGAAGCGGAGATCTCATCAGTGTCTATAAATATCTGGAGGGAGGGTGCAGTGAGCAAAGCTCTTTTCAGAAGTGCCCAGTGGAAGGACAGGAGGTAATGGGCACAAACTAGAACACAGGATGTTTCCTCTGAATGTCAGGAAACAATTCTTTACAGTGCAGGTGACCAAGCACTAGTATAAGTTGTCCAGAGAGGCTGTGGAGTTTTCTTCCTTGGAGATATTCAAAAGCCATCTGGATATGGTCCTGTAAAAATGCCTCTATGTGGCCCTACTTAAGCAGCTGTTTGACAGGATGACTGCCAGTGTTCCTTCCAGCATCAGCTATTATGTGATTCTGTGGGAGTAAGGACCAGATGCAGAGAAGAGACTGGACCTGTGAGAAAAATGAGGTGTCAGGGTCAATGTGGCTTAGATAGACAGCAAGGCAGGGTGAAGGCTGGCCTTGTTAATGAGACCCCTCTTAGAGAGCAGGGGTTGGGGGGCAGGGTCAGTCCTGGTCAAGACTAAACTCCCAAAAGCATGGGTTCCTGTCCTGCCCCACTACTGGGAGCCTTGGAACATCTTGTCTAAAGGATAAGAGGAAATGGGAAATAATAGGCAAGCATACTGCAAATAAGACCCTAGTAGATTTCATCTGAGTTCAAGTACAACTGTTTTTGTTTGGTTTATTGTTTTTGCCATTTGTTTAAAGAAAGATTTATACCTTCTTCAAAATCTGCCATTTCAAGTACCTCAGTATTATGTTTTCTTAGGTTGCAATTGTATGTAGGCATCATGTAAAAACGGGAGAGAGTATAGGAAAATAGTTCAAACTAACAAACGGTAAGACCTTGAAGGTCTTAATTACTTGTTAAAACAAACAAACCCTGTAATATGTACTCTCATAGCACTTCGTATTTCTACCCTTAATTTCTTAGAGGTTTAAAGAAATATTCAAGGAAAACATTTCCTGTATTCTTACTACCAATTTCTTGGAGAAAAGAACCAGATGAGATGAAAATACTCAAAAAGAGAGTGAAAATCACAGTCCATTTGCAAGGACAAAACATTTATCGGACTTTGGAACAATGAAATAATACAGATCCGATACTAATTTCCACAATCTGTAGTAGAAAACATATTTCCATTTATTTCCACTGAATTTTGCCAAGAGGCTGTACCCACACACAAAATATGACTTTCATTTCAGTTATTGTATTACACTGTTTATTTTCCTTTTCAGAATATTTCTTTTTAAAATTATATATATATATATATATATCAAGTAACTTATTGACTTCACAATGACAAGTGGTTCAGAACTGAAGAAAAGTTATGACAAGCATTGATAACGTGAAGCCAACAGGATAAAACTAAAATATTTTACCATGTTACAGAGTCTCCAAGGAAGATGAGTTAACTCTCAAAATCAATACAAAATTGACAGATTTCATTATTCCAAGAGATTCTGTGCAACTATTGCATGAAATTCAGCATTAACCTACACAACTGATAATAAGTGTGGACTAAATGTAGTGACTTGGAAATAACTTTTACTGAACCAAAAATTCTACTTACACCATCCTTGGACTATCACTAGATTCAGAGAAGTGTCATTCCTTATCATAAAATAAATAAATAAAAATCCCATCCCACTGGGGTGGAGTGATAGGCTGTGTGGTGCTGAGTTGCCTGATAGGTTTGAACAACAGCAAAAACAGAAATCATTATACAGTCACATCTGAAACAGTCAGTGCATTTGGAAACTAAAGAAGGTTATGACATTCATGCAATTACTAAAATACAGTATCTGGAATGAGTGGTCATAAAAGCACTTCCCTAAAATATTTTGCAAACTTTAAAGTGTTGTTTTTGTTCAGCTGTATTTTTCTATTTATATTATTTTTAGCTTGGATGGAGCTATAATGTCCTTCTTTTTCATCTCACCCTTATCTGGTCCAATAGTCCAATAGAAAAGTCCATGGGCACTCAGCCTTGCCCCATTCCTTAAACAGTACTCACATCAGTGGAAGTTACTACTAAAATAGAGAACTTCAACATAGTTCTACAAAATATCAGCTGTATTGAAGTCTCTAACATTTGGTCTCAGTATCACAAATTAAACACATCTTTTTCCAACCATCATTTATGAAACTAAAGTTTCCTCATCTGGTTCTCTGACAGATACGTTGTACCAGAGAAAATTTTAATGAAAAGGCTTTTCCCATACTGACATGGGTTAAACTTGGAGCCATTTGGATCTAAACTCAAATGTTGTGACTAAGGATGGAGGTAACTGATCACAGATATTCAAAAATCTCACGTTCACCCAGCTATTCTACCTCCTGCTTTTTGCATTATTGTTTGAATTATGATTTTTTTCTTTTTTTCCTTCTGACAACAATGTTATATTTTCAAACTTTAATCACATTTTAGCAATTTCTTACACGCATAAATTCTGAATCAATATCTTAACTTACTTTTGTCAATGGTTTACAGGTTGGTTCGGCCCAGTTTTGTGATGATTGGAGTGGGGGGACCCACAGAACCACACCCCAGGAAAGGGGAAGGGAGATGGGCCTAAAAACAAAAGAACGTAACAATCTGAGGAGGAAAGCTAATTTACTAAATAAGATATTGGAATGCAAAATAGCACAATATAATACAATGTAATTGGAATCAAAACTAATAATTCAAATAAAATGACAGAGTGTCCGAAAACCAAAGGCTAACACTGAAGGCGAGTTGGCTAGGGAGCACCCACTGCTGGGTCAATCCGAAAAGGAAAGAGTCTACATCTCGTGGCATGTGAACAGTTTTTATCTTTCCCTCTGGGCAGAAAACATAAAAATGCAACGCAACATAAAGTCCTCTAGGGTACATAGTTCTTCTCTTCTGAGACAGGTATAGCCAGAACTATCAGTGATCCACAGAGATGGAGCATTAACTCTTTAACTCCCACTGCACAACATGATGTTATGATGTGGAATACCAGTAACAAAAATCATAAAACCATGATAACTTCTTTTTTTTTTGTTATTATTTTTTTTGAGGCATATTTAATTAAACTCCAGTTCCCAATTTTGATATTTCTACTATTTCAAAGCTTTTGTATAAAGATTTTTAGATGCCTATAGTTATTATAATGTTTAATGTCTCTTACTCTCATTTAAAATACATTTTTAGAAAAGTATAAAGAAAATTTTGATATCCCTCATGATGTACAGTTTCTCTCAATATAAGGTTATTAATAAATCACTTAAAATGAATAATCATTGAACTGGTTGCAATTTGGAAAAACTCTTGGGTTTAATTATAGTTCTAAACTAAATATGGAAAGATCACGGATTCTGATACCTCCATATGAACAATCATATTATTATTTTTGGCACCATATCCAGTGTAGTTTTAGCCTGGACTATCCAGTGCACTTTAAGGAAGTGCTTGGGTATGAACAAGTTCAAGAGCGCAGCTGCGCCACGCCAGTTGACCTCAGGCATAGTCCATTTAATTGACTTGTGAAGAGATCACTCATACATTTATGCAATGTCAGAGACAGCGAGATTTACCTAGGAGATAGTTATTTCAAACCACTTTCGTTTCCTGGGGCCAAACTTCTACTGGGCATTGAAAACAGGAAATATTTCAAAACCAATC
>VXAB01002744.1:214177-232832 GCA_013399175.1 Odontophorus gujanensis | reverse complement strand
CAGTTTTGTGATGATTGGAGTGGGGGGACCCACAGAACCACACCCCAGGAAAGGGGAAGGGAGATGGGCCTAAAAACAAAAGAACGTAACAATCTGAGGAGGAAAGCTAATTTACTAAATAAGATATTGGAATGCAAAATAGCACAATATAATACAATGTAATTGGAATCAAAACTAATAATTCAAATAAAATGACAGAGTGTCCGAAAACCAAAGGCTAACACTGAAGGCGAGTTGGCTAGGGAGCACCCACTGCTGGGTCAATCCGAAAAGGAAAGAGTCTACATCTCGTGGCATGTGAACAGTTTTTATCTTTCCCTCTGGGCAGAAAACATAAAAATGCAACGCAACATAAAGTCCTCTAGGGTACATAGTTCTTCTCTTCTGAGACAGGTATAGCCAGAACTATCAGTGATCCACAGAGATGGAGCATTAACTCTTTAACTCCCACTGCACAACATGATGTTATGATGTGGAATACCAGTAACAAAAATCATAAAACCATGATAACTTCTTTTTTTTTTGTTATTATTTTTTTTGAGGCATATTTAATTAAACTCCAGTTCCCAATTTTGATATTTCTACTATTTCAAAGCTTTTGTATAAAGATTTTTAGATGCCTATAGTTATTATAATGTTTAATGTCTCTTACTCTCATTTAAAATACATTTTTAGAAAAGTATAAAGAAAATTTTGATATCCCTCATGATGTACAGTTTCTCTCAATATAAGGTTATTAATAAATCACTTAAAATGAATAATCATTGAACTGGTTGCAATTTGGAAAAACTCTTGGGTTTAATTATAGTTCTAAACTAAATATGGAAAGATCACGGATTCTGATACCTCCATATGAACAATCATATTATTATTTTTGGCACCATATCCAGTGTAGTTTTAGCCTGGACTATCCAGTGCACTTTAAGGAAGTGCTTGGGTATGAACAAGTTCAAGAGCGCAGCTGCGCCATGCCAGTTGACCTCAGGCATAGTCCATTTAATTGACTTGTGAAGAGATCACTCATACATTTATGCAATGTCAGAGACAGCGAGATTTACCTAGGAGATAGTTATTTCAAACCACTTTCGTTTCCTGGGGCCAAACTTCTACTGGGCATTGAAAACAGGAAATATTTCAAAACCAATCACATCATTATCAAAAAGTGAATAAAATATTTTTCTCATTAAGATTACTGAACAGTTTCAGGTCTTATTTCTTTCTGAATCTGAAGAACATAGACATTTATTAACATTTTAATTAGGTCCTGCAAAAATCCTGGAAAGAGATGTGAAATCAGTATTGCCTTCTGTTTGCATCATTAATCCTTAGTAAGATCTCTGATGACAGCCTTATAGGATATTTATAGAAATTTAATAATAATTTAGAAGTGGTCCTGCAGATAAAAAGGTCTGTCTTATCTCCCTCTAAAGTCCATAAAAAATCATATACAAGTCTTAGGATTTTAGGACAATTCTGGTTAGAATGACCACAGGTAGTTATTAAGTCCCACCTTAAGTCTCACCCCTGCTGAGAGTAGAAGTTGTTTGAGATCAAATTAGGTTACTTATGTAACTTAAGCGAAAATTGTTTTGGACTTTTTTCTCGTATCTGTTCCTCCCCTTTTCCAGAAACATTTCAAAGGCTATTGAAGCAAGAAATTAATTTTCCATTTGCTGATAGTATTCTAGTGACTTTTAAAAAAAATTACTTCAGAATAGAATAGAATAGAGTATAATAGAATACAATGGAATAGAATAACAGAATAGTCCCTCTTGGAGGGACCTACAAAGACCATCAAGTCAAGTTATCAGGGGTTGATTCAAAAATCAAAACTTACCATTAACAGTATTTTCAAAATGTCTCTTGAACACTGATACACACAAGGTATCAATGATGTCTCTAGGAAGCCTGTTTCTGTGTCTGTATTTGTTGCTTTGTCACCATCCCCTAGATGAACACGAGGATCTTAATACTGCTTTTACACTGAGGAGCCCAGAGTTGCAATCCTCCAGGTGAAGCTATACCAGCATTAAATATAGTGGTTTCATCACCTCTCTTCTCCAACTGGCTATGCTGTTTTCAGTGCACCCCAGAACAATGTTTACCCTGCGTGGCTGTCAGGGCACACTGTTTTATTCTACTGTCAACTAGTACCATAAAAAGTCCCTCTCTGGAAGTGTGATCTCCAGTCATTCATCTCCCACTTTTTTCGTTTCTGTCTGGTGTTACTTGGTCCCACATACAGAATCCAGGATTTGTTCTCATTAAATTTCATTCCATTGCTGATGGTCCTATATTCTGACCAAGCTAGATCCTTCTGAAAAGTCTCTCATTCCTTCAAATAGTCAACAGCTCTTCCCAGTTGAGAATCATCAGCGAACTTACTTAGGATGCATTTACTTCCTACATTCACATAATTATAAAAGTGGTAATGGAATTGGCACCAAGATTGAGCCCTGTGGAGCACCACTGGTTACTAGCCATTAGATGGATGTAACTCTATTCGCTGCAGCTCTTAGAGTTCAACCCTTTAGCCAGTTCTTCATGCAATATATCACGGAACCTGTTAACCTCACAGTTAGACAATTTGTCCAGAATAATTCTGGACGGAAGATAAAAAACTTTCTAGAAGTCAGAAAGATCGCGTCCATCTTCTTCCTTTCATCCACTGTGCAGATGGCCTTAATATAGAAGAATAACAAACTAGTAAGGTAGAACTTTCTTTTTATGAACACGTTGCCTGGGCCTGATAATTGTATTATCCTTTAACAGTCTTTTAGTGACACACCAGATAATCTTCTCCATAAATTTTCCAAGTACTAAAATTAAACTAACAGGACTGTAATCTCCAGAGTCTTCTCCTGTGACCTGCTTGTAAATTGTGATAGCACTGATTAGCTTCCAGTAGGAGTATTCAGAAACTCCCAAGACCTTTGGTAAATAATTGACAGACCTCCTCCTGTAATATATTCTTACTTGGAGATTAATCCCATCATGTCTGATGGATTTTATAAATATTCAACTGTTGCAACTGATTCCTTACAATTTCAATGTCAGCAAATAGAATGTTGCTACTCCCTCAGTTATGGTCCTCAGGACTTGGAAACTCAAAGCCTGTAGTTAATATTAAAGACTAAGATTAAATGTCTGCTTTTTATCACTCCTGCTTGTCAAATGATTGCTTTCATTGTGCAACACTTTTCTTAGACCTCCTCTTGCTATTAACATTCTTACAAAAGCTGTTTTTGTTGCCTGAAGAAACATCACTGACCAGTTATAGTGCCAGCTGAGATATGAACTTTTGTTTTCCTCCCATACATGTCAAATGGAGCTCTGTAACATTACTATGTGGCCTGACCTTGTTTAAAGTAATTATCCACTTTCTAGAGGAGTTCCCTGTTCAGACAAGCTGCTCTTCTCTCCTAGCTGACACAGTGGGGTTGCACTCTCCTGTGTTTTTAAAAGCCGATTCTTAGAAGGTAATACTTTAATTTGATACTGCTTTTATTTTAATCTGAAGTAAAAGCAAAATTTGTATCTGTAATAGAAAAGCAAATACCACCTGGAAGGTACATTCTCATTCTGATTAGGCTGCATTTCCTTAAAGCACATTAATTTCATAGAATCATTTGAGTTAGAAAGGAATCTATAGAAGTCAACTAGTCTAAATACTCAGTAATGAACAGGGACATCTACAGCTAGACCAGGTTGCCCAGATCCCCATCCAGACTGACCTTGGATGGCTTTAGGGATGGCATATTTACCACCTCCCTGGGCAATCTGTTCCATTGCCTCACTACCCTTATCATAAAAAAACCTTTTCCTTATACCCAGACTAAATCTTCCTTTTTTAGTTTGAAATCATTTAGTTCTGTCCTATCAACACAACAGAACCTGCTAAAGTGTCTGTTCTTCTTACAGCCCCCCTTTAGGTACTGAAAGATTACTATCGGGTTTCCTCAGAGCCTTCTCATTACCAGGCTGAATAGCCCCAGCTCTCTCAGACTGTTCTCGTGGGGAGCTGTTCCATCCCTTGGATCACTGTTGTGGCTCACCTCTGGACACACCCCAACAGTTCCATGTGTCTCCTGTACTGAGGACTTCAAATCTGGATGCAGTACTTCAGGGAAGGTCTCACCAACACCGAGTACAGGGGCAGGATCATCTCCTTCAACCTGCTGGCCATGCTTCTTTTGATGCAGCCCAGGATATAGTTGGCTTTCTGAGCTGCCGTGACACATTTCTGGTTCATGTCTAGCTTGTCATCCACAAGTTCTATCAAGTTCTTTTCAGTAGGGCTGTATTCTATCCTTACAACCCCCAGCTTGTATTACTAGTGGGGGTTGCCATGATCCAGGTGCAAGACCTGGCACTCGGATTTATTGAACTCACTAGGTTCATGTGGACCCACTGCTTGAATCTGTCTAAAATTTCTTCTCAATCTCAATCACATACCAGATTGTCAGAGTTAATACACAATGTTTTTGTGAATACTTACCTTAAGAAATACTTTCATGTCAGCTAATGACTTGTTTATACATGGCCTGAAGTATGTTTTTCTTTTATCTTATATATCTAAAGAGCACATACATTTTTAAAATGAAGTTTTACACGAAGAATTTTCAGACAAGAAAAGAGATCCAGAGGTGGAGAAAACCTTGACCTTCTGAGGTTCTTGGCGCTAGTACTTCAGTAAGTGAAGTACAGAGAACAATGTGCAATGCAAGGCTAATTCTGATTATCTCCACGGTTACATGAAATACAGACAGAACTCTCTGAGACATGTGGTTCCATCCTCTAAATGTGATGTGTGCTGCTGTCAAGGACAACTGGAGATATTGCATTGTTACTAGTAGGCATTTTTACTTGTTTTGGAAAAAAATCTACTCACACATATCAAGAAGTGATGATGAACAGGTGCACAAAGAATCTTCTGAATTCTTCACAAAACTGTTGTAACTATTATCCATTTCCTTTTCTCTATCCTAGTAAATAATTTTATCTCAACCCATGAGTTCTTCTTTGTTCTTTTTTGATTCTATCCCCCATCTCACTGAGAAGGGGTAGTAAGTGAATGACTGTGTGGTGCTCAGCCACCTGCCAGGTTAAAACACAGCATAATTTTATTCAATGAAATACTCAATATTATTTAATTCAAAGCCTAGTACCACAGAAAGGAAAAACAGTGCCCAGTACAAGTTTTACAGCTGAGAAAATTGAGAAAAAACAAGGTTAAGAAATTTGTCCCAAATCACAGAGCAAATTTCTGGGAAGATCAAATAAAACAAAACAGTCCCAAATCTAACCTATCTCTTCAACTGTATTATAATCAATTGGATTAACCTGAAATAAACATCCTTATGGTTGAAAAAGAAAAAAAATCATTTTTGAGCCACACTGTCTCTAAAGAAAATATACTAGAATTCCTTTTTCCTTCTCACACAAAACCAGCAGAAGTACAGGAGGCCTGATCTCACTGAACAGGTTAATCTCACAGGGCAGTCACAAGCCACCTCTATGAAAACAATATGTTTTCATATAACATTCATATGTGACATAACAACACTGTTTTGTGTAATTCATGAGATTCTAGATTTTCTTTTTTAAATAAACTGCTTTGGAACCTCAGTGGAATTATTCCAGTTGTTTTTATTTTTGCCATCAGGTAATTGTCAAAAAAATCTTGTTATGGTTCTTTCTTTTCCCTGTAGTACGTCCAGACAACAGTGGAACTGTGAGGAAGATTTGCGCGTAGGACAAATGTGTGATGAGGAAGACTTGTGAAATAAAGAGAAACACTAATTAATAATTTCTAAGAAAAGAGAAAGCCACAGTCAGGACTTCATCAGGACCAGCCTTGTTGCATACATGTTATGTTAATTATATTCCATGTTGTTCTTCTATCCTGAGAGTGGTGTGTTCTTTTTGCCAGTACTACACACTGTTGTGTAATGAAAGCATAGCTACGCTATGAGCATAGAGTTTCCAATAAAAGGTAGAATGATAAAATTTCTTTCAGGTATGTACTGTCTCTCATTAATAAATCATAGTAGGCTTCACATTTAACCTAGAAATCATGTCCAGTGATATCTTATGAATGACAGAGATACATTTACATAGAAGACTTAGGATTGTGTGGAAACAATGTACCATAATAGTTTGCATATTCCAGAGGCCACATCCCGCAGACCAGTCAATATCTAGTATAACATTTCAGTTAACCAGAGCTCACACACCTACCTATCAGTCTACAGATGTCAAAACAACTACAGATAGCAAGTATTTATGTGGACCACAGGAAAACTGAAGGGACTCTTAAGCAGATAAAGCTGGAGCCACATCTGGCACATCAGGACTGTCTGAGTGAATGAGTTTTCATTCTATGGATTCTCAGAATCCTATTCAATGATGCTTCATCTGGGACTTGTTCTGAACCTTAATTAATATACCTGAACTGTAAGATGTTCCATGTAAGGTGTTATATCTGCCTGAGCTTTGAGCAATCTGAGTTAGTAGAAAATGTCCCTACCTGTGGAAGAGGGGTCAGAACTATATGATATCTTAAGGTCCCCTTCAACACAAACCATTATATGATTCTGCATCACAGTTGCAGCTTTCTTGCTATGCATTTTGTGCATCGTCACAGACAGAATAAAACATGGCTGTGAGTAATCTCGCCCAGATTTATAAGAAAAAAGTCTGTGAAAATCCCTTGCTGGCTAAGGACAAGGTGATCCTAGGATACATCTTTTGTTTGCTGCCACAGAACTTTGTCAGGATGTAGTGCATTCATCTAGGGGCAGTTAAAAGTACAGATGAGGAATGAATTCTCCTTATGATACAAATCACCCTCTTTAGGTAAGAGGATTCTTTGTAAGAAGCTAAGGTCAATGCAGAGTGGACAGTGTGGCTTGGGTATGAACACACTGGGAAGACAATGAGAGGGGCACTTTGTACTGGCATTAATTAATACTGCTCCAGTCATCATACAGACTGCAGGGAAGACTTGAGTGCAATCCTTCATTTTCCTGCAGGAAAGACATCTGACACATCAGAATATGCATTTAAATCCACATCAGTATAAACACAGAGTAGTAGTGCAGTCAGCTGTAGATTAAATTCACTGTAAAATTTGCAGTTGGTCAATTTATTCTCCCACTTTTCCGTAGTGAAAGAAGAAAAGATCTGATGAATATCCCAAAATGCAAACTCCCACAGCAACTGTTTAAACTGAAAGATAAGTTTAATCATGTAGAAAATGCAAATAATTTAGGTATGACTAGAAATTTCAAGAAAAATTGCAGAGATTTTCTCTGAGGAGGATAAGGCTAAAAGAAAAATTCTGAAATAAATTAATGAGATTAAGTTCCTGAAACAACAGCATTACTTAAAACATTGTTGAAATAAAAGTTCAGCCATAATCAACGCAAGAAAATTGTCATATGTTTCTACAGTTTGAAGCAGATTCTGTCTAGTTGAGCAGACTAGAAAATACATCATTTTGCTTTATAAGCTCACCAGTAATTTGAGGATAGCTGTGTAAAAACAGGCTTTTCTTTTTGGTCACTGAACCAAAAACAGAGTTAAAAACCATCATACTTCAAGTAATGCCTATGCATTTCTATCTCATTTACACTCATTAATTGAAGAGACTGAGTGAAAATAACACAGTAAACCTCTTATGCACTGAAGTTCAAAAAGATTTTGGAGAAGTTGATGAAGAATTATTCCATCACTGACCAAAAGAATACTGCTCAGGAAAATATTTTTCTACCCTCATTCTCCACAAGCAGCGAAATGTAACAACTTTCAACATACTGTATCTCTAGGATTTTCAGTTCCCTCAGAACTTATGTTTTACACTAACAAGTTTCACCAATCTTAATGCTAGCAAATGAATTAATATGTTATGCAAGAAATATTACTTATGGATTATTATTATTATTATTATTTAATATGTCAAATGATATCACCAGTACTGTACTACTGAGACTAATCATACCTTAGCAGAAATAAAGACAGCATTGTCTTGGCAATACTTCTAAATATTTTGAATGACTATTCTCCATAGCTGAAATGCTGAAAATACAAAGAAATACAGGGTAAAAACACATATACTCCTTTAATACAAATCATACTCCTTTAATAGAAATCAATACTGTTGACAGCTAATTTGGAGTTTTTACTAGAATGTTTCCCCAGTAAAAGTGGCATACTCCAGACAGATATCAGTTCACATGGGAAAGAAAGAAATAGAAAAGGATTGCAGTGGGATTATCAAGCAAGTTAATTACGTAAACATTGCGAGCTGAAAGCCAAATTCAATCATTCGACGCTAAGATGGGCAACAATTAGCATCTTGTTCTGAAAGTGTCAATTGTGGAATCAACTTTGCAGTTACATCTTCCTTCTCTGTCTTTCTTTTTTCTGCTTCGTTTTTTTCTTTTTTCCTTCTTTCCCTGATATTAGCACTTAATCTTTCACCTCTAATAAAGAGATCACTCTTCAAACAAAGCACAAATTATGGCTAAGCCTAGCACTACTGTCAGTGACTGTAGCTCATCTTCAAAATTGGATCCAGAGCAGAAAAGACTAAAAAGATCCTTAAAACACAATGGTATTGCAGCAGGAGATTACTGCATAATTGACTCACCTCAGAGGTCACTGTGAGCTTGTACAGAACATAGTCCCACAGTCTAGGCCCTGACATGCCAATGTCTCGGATGTTGGTGATGGGCATAATTCTGCACTGAGGTGACCAAGATGTGTTACAAAATTGTTCTTTAATTTCTATCAAGACTTTTTGCCTTACCACTTCTTTGTAAAGTAGGTCATAGAGAGGTTATTACTGTAGTAAAAGAAAAATATTCAGACATAAGTAGGTTAGTGAGTTGTTGGTTTAGAAACTTAGGGTAAATAATAAGTAAACAAACAAACAAACAAAACAAACTCTATCCTAGGTTAGTACTATCCTTATGTTCTCATATACCAAATTCAAGAGTATTTCTAATGAAAATGAAGGGCATATGATGTCTCCTGCTGTTAACACCTCTAATATGCTTTTAAATTTGTCTGCGGACACTATTTTGCTAAAGTTGCATCAAAGCTAACAGTAAACTTTTGTAAAATGCACGGGGAGGTTGTTTCAAATCCAAGATCATATGGTTTGCCTAATCATAAGAAATATCTGGTGTTGGCTGCATTTGTAAATACAGTACCATGTTAGACAGCATTTCATTCCTATCAAAGTTGGCAATTCCTTTATGTTTCTTCCCTGAGGAATGTCTGGGAATATTCAGGTAAGAAGCAATCCACTGCAGTGATAGCTCTTCTTATTATACATTAACACTTAAAAAATGGTGGTACCCTTCTCTAAGGGGATTAAAAATAGCTATTTCTAATTTTCCTTCTCATTTAGGTTGGAAAAGATCACATTTGGATATCCTTAGTTTTCAATTAGGAGAAGTTTTATTGTCAGTTGACCTTATACTATATTTGTCAAATCCAACTTTAATCTCTTATTCAATGGCTATTCCAGAAACATAGGGATATATCTTACATCTTTACATTAAAGTGGGGTTCCTACAGTAAGTTACACAGAAAAGAGTCCAGATAGGTTTTGAATATGTCCAGTGGAAGACCATCTGCAGCCTCTCTGAGCAGCCTTTATCAGTGCCCTGACACCCTCAAAGAAAGAACTTTTTCCTCATGTTTATATGGAACTTTCTGTGTTTCAGTTTGTGCCAGTTGGTCCTCAATCTGCTGCCAGGCACTGCTGGAAAGACCCTGACCTGATCCACTTGACTCCTACCCATTAGATGTACATAAGTATTGGTAAGATTCCTCCTTCAGTCTTCTCCAAGCTGAAAATCCCCAGGTCTCTCAGGCTTTCCACATAAGGGAAATACTCCAAGCAACTAATTCAGCTGAACTCTCTTCGGATGTTTCTTATCTTTCTTGAACTGAGGAGCTCAGAACTTAACACCATATTCTAGATGCAGCCTTACCAGGACAGAGTAGAGGTGGATGATCATCTCCTTTGACCTTTTGGCCATGGTCTTTTCAATGCACTCCATGATTCCACTGGTCTTCTGGACTACAAGAGTGCACTTTTGACTCATGGAGAACCTATTTTCTGCCAGAATTCCCAGGTCCTTCTTATGGAGCTCTTCTCCAGCAGGTCATCTCCTAACCTGTACTGATATGTGTGGTTATTCCACCCCAGGTGCAGGACCTTGCACTTGCCCTTGTTGAACCTCATCAAGTTCTCTTCCATTTAACTCTCCAGTCTGGTCAGGTCTTGCTGAATGGCAGCACAGTTTTCTAGTGTATCAGCCACTTCTCACAGCTTCATATCAATAAAATTGCTGAGAGTAGATTCTATCCCTTCATCCAGAATAGATGTTCAACAAGACAGGACCCAGTACCAACTGTTGACGAACACCACCAGCTACAGGCCTCCAACTAGACACTGTGCTGCTAATGACAACCCTCTGAGCTCTTCCAGTAAGTCAGTTCTCAATCCATCTCACTGTTGACTTGTCTATCTCACACTTCCTAAGCTCAGGATGCTATGAGAGACGGCATCAAAAGCTTTGCTCAAGTCAAGGTGCACAGCTTCAACTGTATTCCTTCACTGATCCAGCCAGTTACGATATCACAGAAGGTTAATGTGAAGAAAGTATATTAAAGTACAGTAAGAGAACATTAGCTATAAGGAACAATGGGAGAAAGTATTTTACAGGTATTTGGTGTGTCAACAGTAACTAAAGTTAATATGTAATACTAGTAGTTGTTTCAGTAATTGGTGTATGTACAGTTATGAAAGAGCCACAAAAAGAAATAGCACCATGAATATCAAATATATGCAAATTATTCCAAATGTCATCTACAAAAAGGCCAATTATGGACAACACAATCTGTTGTTGAATTAACAGGATTAAGTAGTACTTTGATTTCACTGTCCTTTTACAGTTGGGTTAATATGTGTGCAATGCACTTTCAGTATAACATCCCCCTGGCTTCCACAGAACCATCATCTGAAAGGATGTAGTTTCTAGACATGGACAACATTCTGTTTAAAAGAGTATTTTCTGTTTCTATATGGGGTGCTAAAGGATACATAAGACTCCATCACATTTGTGACTCCCTTTCTTAAAATATTCAGAAATAGAGAGGTAAGCTCTATAAAGAATAATGAAAGACTTATTTTGAGAAAACTGTCTAAAATTACATCTACAAGCACATCCAAAACAAATAAAACCCGTACTCTAAAAGGGAGCTGTGAAGATTGCAATGTCTGGTTTAAAAGACACTGACCTTTTACTTGTTGCAATTCTGATGCCCAAGATTTTACCTTCAAAATCCCTATAGTCATACACTGTCACTAGCTAGAGATCAACATATTTTGTCCTTAGAGAACACCCTGCCTGCAGTATTATATATTACACAGTGCAGAACACATTGTTGGCAATGACTGATCATGATAAAGGCATTTGACTTGTGAATGTGGCAGCTAAATGGGCAAAAGACTGACTCTGATGGGAGAAAGNTTGGTCCTCAATCTGCTGCCAGGCACTGCTGGAAAGACCCTGACCTGATCCACTTGACTCCTACCCATTAGATGTACATAAGTATTGGTAAGATTCCTCCTTCAGTCTTCTCCAAGCTGAAAATCCCCAGGTCTCTCAGGCTTTCCACATAAGGGAAATACTCCAAGCAACTAATTCAGCTGAACTCTCTTCGGATGTTTCTTATCTTTCTTGAACTGAGGAGCTCAGAACTTAACACCATATTCTAGATGCAGCCTTACCAGGACAGAGTAGAGGTGGATGATCATCTCCTTTGACCTTTTGGCCATGGTCTTTTCAATGCACTCCATGATTCCACTGGTCTTCTGGACTACAAGAGTGCACTTTTGACTCATGGAGAACCTATTTTCTGCCAGAATTCCCAGGTCCTTCTTATGGAGCTCTTCTCCAGCAGGTCATCTCCTAACCTGTACTGATATGTGTGGTTATTCCACCCCAGGTGCAGGACCTTGCACTTGCCCTTGTTGAACCTCATCAAGTTCTCTTCCATTTAACTCTCCAGTCTGGTCAGGTCTTGCTGAATGGCAGCACAGTTTTCTAGTGTATCAGCCACTTCTCACAGCTTCATATCAATAAAATTGCTGAGAGTAGATTCTATCCCTTCATCCAGAATAGATGTTCAACAAGACAGGACCCAGTACCAACTGTTGACGAACACCACCAGCTACAGGCCTCCAACTAGACACTGTGCTGCTAATGACAACCCTCTGAGCTCTTCCAGTAAGTCAGTTCTCAATCCATCTCACTGTTGACTTGTCTATCTCACACTTCCTAAGCTCAGGATGCTATGAGAGACGGCATCAAAAGCTTTGCTCAAGTCAAGGTGCACAGCTTCAACTGTATTCCTTCACTGATCCAGCCAGTTACGATATCACAGAAGGTTAATGTGAAGAAAGTATATTAAAGTACAGTAAGAGAACATTAGCTATAAGGAACAATGGGAGAAAGTATTTTACAGGTATTTGGTGTGTCAACAGTAACTAAAGTTAATATGTAATACTAGTAGTTGTTTCAGTAATTGGTGTATGTACAGTTATGAAAGAGCCACAAAAAGAAATAGCACCATGAATATCAAATATATGCAAATTATTCCAAATGTCATCTACAAAAAGGCCAATTATGGACAACACAATCTGTTGTTGAATTAACAGGATTAAGTAGTACTTTGATTTCACTGTCCTTTTACAGTTGGGTTAATATGTGTGCAATGCACTTTCAGTATAACATCCCCCTGGCTTCCACAGAACCATCATCTGAAAGGATGTAGTTTCTAGACATGGACAGCATTCTGTTTAAAAGAGTATTTTCTGTTTCTATATGGGGTGCTAAAGGATACATAAGACTCCATCACATTTGTGACTCCCTTTCTTAAAATATTCAGAAATAGAGAGGTAAGCTCTATAAAGAATAATGAAAGACTTATTTTGAGAAAACTGTCTAAAATTACATCTACAAGCACATCCAAAACAAATAAAACCCGTACTCTAAAAGGGAGCTGTGAAGATTGCAATGTCTGGTTTAAAAGACACTGACCTTTTACTTGTTGCAATTCTGATGCCCAAGATTTTACCTTCAAAATCCCTATAGTCATACACTGTCACTAGCTAGAGATCAACATATTTTGTCCTTAGAGAACACCCTGCCTGCAGTATTATATATTACACAGTGCAGAACACATTGTTGGCAATGACTGATCATGATAAAGGCATTTGACTTGTGAATGTGGCAGCTAAATGGGCAAAAGACTGACTCTGATGGGAGAAAGAGAATGGGCAATTTCCAAAATGTTTTGTTTCTGATGCGTGTTAAACTTTATGGCTGTGTAGGTTGAGTGGACAGCATTCAGATCCCATTCAGGCTTTTGCCAGAAGACTCTGATGAATACAAATTAGAAAGCAAGCTTAAGGGGTAAAGAACGAAGTGTTTTACAAAGTATTTCAGATGGCTGAGAATCTACCTGAGAAGTCCTTTTGAAAATCAGAGTAGTCAGATGAAAATCCCCCACAAATCTATTACTGTTTGAAACACAGATATGGGTGGATAAAGACACATTCACTCTACATCTTTGTATTCTTCCTCTTTGTCTTTTGCATTGAGAAATGCATTTTTCTTGGTGTTATGTATATTAATAGGGACTGAGATATGGTCATGTTACTGTGATTTTTGAATTGAAAACTGATAGCAGTGCTCTTGTGGGATGATACAAATTTCAAAGTCAAGAGAAAAAGAACACAAAGCTAGGGACAAAAAGGATAAATACTTGTGAAGTTAAAATGAATAAATAAATAAATAACAATTCAAGTTTGGAGTATGGTTGACTTTATATTAACCTTTCTAAAGAACCTTCTATCCATAGGCTAGAACACCAATACCTTTGTGACACTGATACCTCACCTCTCCTCTTAGAGTTACCCATATAACAAATTTTAACGGAATTTGTAAAAAATAGACAAGGCAACTGAACATCTCTGAAAACTTTTGTCTTGAATTATATATATATATCAGTAGAGTGATCATTTTCTTATGAAGGGCACTAGGACCCAGTAAAAATAGAAATTAGAGGTGAAACCCATAACACTGAAGAACCTAAAAACTGGATCTCTGACTCTGAGTGAGTGTATCTTGATTTCATTAATAATTTGTTGTGAGAATTAGACAAATGGAATGATTCGTTTCTTCTTAAAATAAAGTGAATATCATCCTGTGTGGCTTGTTTTTGTTGTTGTTGTTGTTGTTGTTGCTTTACTTGTTTGTTTGTTTGTTTTGTTTTGCTTTTAATTGTCAATACAGTCTTAGGGACAAATTAAGACTTACATATATAAACTTGGAGCAGCCAAAATAAGAAAGATGAATCCCAACATACATCTTTAAATTAATGTAAAGAACAAGATCGGTTATTACAGCAGTGAAGGACAAAAAAAAACAAAACAACAACAAAAAAAAAAACCTGATAACTATGTGAATATGAATAATTGCCAGAGCTGGATGCATAAGACTGACATAAAATAGATACCAGTAGAGTAGAAGAAAAAGAAAACCAATGAATTTTGAAATATGAAAAAATTATTCTAACTGTATTTTGGGTTGAATTTGTTACTGCTGAGGTAAGGCTTATAGCCCATTCTCACTGTGCTTTTACTTCTTTGGTTTGGTTTGGCTTTCCTTAGTTTGCATTTCAAATATGACTTGTTATGTGTTAACCCACTTCTTTTGCCCATTTGCAAATTGAGATGAAGTTTGGCTTTTTCCACTGCGTGTAAATTGTCCTCAGGTTTTCTTACATCAGCAGAACTATTCCTATGCCATTTTGCTGAGGATTTCTCTACAATCTTAAAACAGATTATGTGTGGGAAAAAGCAAGAAATTGTAAGGGAAAATTAAAAAAAAAAAACAACAGCATTTAAATTAAACATTAAGCTTAACAAAAATCTATTCAGAGTCAAAATGCCCTAAGAAAGACAAGTTAGTGATGTATTTTGAAGAAATTATTTTAATAAGTCAAAAGGGACAGAACTGAAAGATACTGAAAGGAATCTATTTACATAGAATTTTTACATTTTGATATACAGTTGTTGCAAACTTTTCCTGGAAGTACTACTTTTCAAAAGTTAAATAGAAGTTGAATAATTATTACTGAGTCAGAAGAATTTGTATGTGATACAGTGATGCACATAAAGTTTCTCATTGGGAAGAAAAAGGTACTTGGGGAAAAACTTGATGAGCCCTCAAAGAAAACTAACTTTGTTGACAAAGTACAGGCAAGAGAATTTAGCAGGCACTAGTAATATAAATGTTTGAAAGGAAAGCATAATCTAAGAGTGGATATGCCCTACTAAATCCCTTATTAACTCTCCTAGGTAACAACAACCTCAGTGTTTCACACGAGCAATACATTTCAGACTCAGGCAGAGAAATAAGCCCTCCTGCCTCCCATCATCTATCACAATCCATGTCTATCAGATGATAAATTACTCACACCAGAAGGGCCTCTATTGCTGATTAAATATGTGATGTGCATATTTCAGCAGTTTGCAGTATTTAAACCTGAACTTCCATATGATTTCTGCTTTCTTTCCCCATTCTCTTTAGAAATAATGAACTTATTCTTTAAATGATAATTTTTTAGTTTCACTTTGAATCCTCAGATACTGTGCCAATTTCTCTAGCCAGTTACATTACAGTATTAAATTGAGGTTACTGTCACAATGATGCAGAAGACAGAAATCTCTTAAAGAATAGGAAGCTATCTTTCAAAAGTCAAAAGGTCCTACAATTTATGGCAATGCAAGATACATCCTTACGGAAACTAACTGCTTTTAAAGGTGCCTTTAACTAACTGCTTTTTAAATGCCTTTTCCTAACAAGATGAGACTAAAAAGCATAAAGAAGAAATTGAGTTAAAAATGAATTATTTATGCATATGACACATTTTACTTTCAAATTTCTAAGTACAATTAACTGTCATGTTCCAGAAAAAAAATAGTAATAACTAAAAAATGCAGATAATGGATAAGTACTATACCAGACAATTATAGTGAATGCTAAAAATTACTTCTCTACAAACTCATTCCCAATCTCTTCAGTTCTTTTGATTTATGTGTCATACAACTTTTTATATGNAAAAAAAATAGTAATAACTAAAAAATGCAGATAATGGATAAGTACTATACCAGACCAATTATAGTGAATGCTAAAAATTACTTCTCTACAAACTCATTCCCAATCTCTTCAGTTCTTTTGATTTATGTGTCATACAACTTTTTATATGTGTCATACAATCTCTAAATTTTATCTAGTTTGTTGAGAACTCACTAAGCAGCTTATATTTAAAGGGAGTTTTTAAAATCAAACTGGCTTTCCTTTTGAACATCTCAGACTGTATCTTCCCCAAAAACCTTTCTTATGGTAGTTCTTTGCAAAAGATATTGCTTGTGCTCTGTGGATATCTATAATGTTCATCGAAAGTAGTTGTGATGTGGCCCAAGAAGGTTTTCATTAAAAGTAAAGACAATCACTTCTGCTTTTTCCTCCAAAGATTATATCAACAATACATCAAAACTGTAGTATTTCTGTGAAATGAAAAAAGAAAAGGACAAAGAAAAGTTTTTGGTAGAAAGGTCGAGTACTAGCTCTCAAAACTTGCTAGCATAAAATCTCCAGAACCACATCAGGTAATCATCATGTACCAAGATCCAGTACTGAAGTCGAAAGGTTGTGCTACAAACAAGTTTAAAACAGCTGACCAAAAACAACAGAAAAAAAAATTTCAAGTTAACTGATGGGATGTGGATTATGTCCTGTGCATTTTGCCTAGGTATCTGATATGTTTATAAGATTATATAAATTAACATATAAGAGAGAAAAGAGTTTTTATTCATATACAAGTACTGCTCCAAAAGTAATGCTTCTTATTTTATGCTAGCCATAACATCAAAGGCAGATGCTAGTGGTATGGCAGTAGAGCTTGAATCTTCCCACTAATTTTCCATTAAGTTTTGTTACTATGCCACAGGTGAAAGCAGAGAGGCAGCCTGACGAACGGGTGTCTGACATGGAAACCCACATGAAGAAAAGGTGTGAAACTGAATTAATCCAGGGTACCTGCTGACATTCATTCTACACTTGCTGAACATTTATGGAAACCAAACAATGGATATTAGCATAGTGAAGTGGTGGAAGGTGAGATTCAGCAGTCACGACAGTGCCCTGAAAGACAAGCCACATCTCAGACAGCCATGAAGACTTTTCAACCACAGCATGCAAGCTCTGTACTAGTACTATTGCTTGCAAAAATGCTTAGCTAATGGTGGTATCTATGTTAAAAAATAACTTTCTGCAGCTGAGAATTTACCAAACAATATTGTTGTGCTCATTGCACCTATTGCAGTTTCCATGTAAATAAATAAGAGGCATTACTTTCAAAGTAATCTACATGCTTCATTCACATTCGAGTATTTTGTGATTTACCCTGGCAAACAGCTAAACACCACTGAGGCTTTTACTCACTTCCCCTTCCCCCAGTGGAGTGGGGGAAAGAATAGGAAAAAAAAAAAAAGTAGTACTTGTAGGTTGAGATCAAAAACTATTTACTAAGACAGAAATAACAGTAATGATAATGATATATAATATATATATTTACCAAAAAACAAAAACAAACAAACAAACAAACAAAAAAAAACCCACAAAAAACAAAGAAAAAAGATGTACAGAACAGCTGTTCACCATGCACCAACAAATGTTTAGCTAGTTCCTGAGCAGTGGCTGCCTGTCTCACCTGTCCCTCTTGTGCAGCCAACTCCCCTCAGTTTTGTAGGGTTTTTTTTCACATTACATCAGACATTATGAAATATCTCTTTGGCCAGTTTATGTCAGCTGTACTGCTTCTATCCCTCCCAGCCTTTTTGCTGTCAGGACAACATGAGAAGCCAAAAAAACTGGTGTCCCTGGCTCTGTACAGCGCTGCTCATCAACAATTAATACACTGATGTGTTATCAACCTTATTTTAAACCTAAAGCCAAAATACAGCAACAAACTACACCCTATGAAGAAAACCTCTGTTCCAGCTGAAAGCTGGACATAGATTTAGTATGAAAGTCCTTGAATGCCTATACTTTCTGACTAACTGTTACACATCCTCAAGCTACAGTTATTTTTAAATGTTTGCAGAAAAGAGTCCTCATCTCATAGCTCTCTGTGTCTTTTATCAATACTTTTCAATAGCAGATACTAGTTTCAGGAGACTTCATTCCTACAAAACATTCTGCATTGCTATATTAGCAATTTCTACTGAAGAAGTCAGTACAGTTTGGTTAGCGTATTCATGAAACAGGCAGTCATTCTCTCATACTTTGATTCTGAGACCTACTGTGAGAGGAATAAATGGGAGCAAAGGTTTCAGAGGAAAACAAAATTGAAAAATATCATTTTCTGTGAAACTGCCTATTTGATTTGTTTTGATTTATGATCAGTAGCAATGGCTGCTATATGGGAATTCCATGTGGAAATGCAAGTAAACAATCACACACACACAGACACACACATTTAAAAAAAAAAAAAAAAAAAA